>BSBM01001009.1:2857500-3025000 GCA_027924585.1 Larix kaempferi | reverse complement strand
GTGCTTGAGCTATGGTTTGGTTTGATTTTACTAAATAGCGCGTACACACTAAATAGCGCGTACGCACTAAATAGCGCATACGCACTAAATAGCGCGTAAACTCTATTAGTGCGTACGTGCATTTAAAATAACGTGCATGTGCCTTTTAAATTTTTAAGTTTTGGCGGGTAATTCCTTTCCCATCAACGTGGTGGATGACTTGGTCACTATGGTCTTAGGTTCGGGTTGCCAAACCAATTGGCTTGGTCTGTGTTATAACAAAATACATATTATTCTATAACTTATTCTGTTTCGAGCATGATGTTCCGTATCCTACACTAGTTCACTGCCAATGAAATTGCACACACTTGTAGAAATATGGGTGCAGATTCCGAATATGTAATTTTTTATTAAATCTATTGTTTGTTTCTATTTTTTAATTAATTTTAATTGCACTAATGTCAATCTTACACAAAAAGTAGGTTATTTATTTCGTCTATAACTTTTGATTGGCTCACCTATTTTGAAAATGGAAAAGAACCCACACAAGTACACACAAAGACCTACATCCTAAAAAAAAACAAAGTTCATTGATTATGTTAAGACCATGATCATGTTGAGGACTAATGCTCAACCTAGTAATTCTAGGGCTTGGACGACTTCCTTAATTAAAAATAAAATAAAATAACATAAATAAATACGGAAAAATAGCGCTGCACTAGAACGGCCTGTTATCTACGATTGCATATAATTTTTTTCACAAAATTCCACCATTGGTGTACCAAACTAGGGAACTAATGCAAACATATCTATTATGTTTTCTTAAAAAAATAACATACCAACCTTAGGAGAACCCCATTTTTGGGGAGTTATTCTTAATTTCCATAAATAATATTTATATATTTCGAAAGGTAATCTGATTGTCTACGTTTCATCTTCTTGCACCATATTCCAAAAAGTTGTGTAGGTAGCTCTAATATTGTTTTTTGACGTTTAGGTTTCTATTTTTCCAGAAGTACATTGCGACTAACGCGTCATGAGTGGCCATCATTAGCTTGCACCAGCCCATCTTTTAGCCCAAATCCATGCATGTCCATGTCCCCCTTACCCTAAAAAATTTAAAAACCTATAAAAACTGCATCCCAATGCAAAATGTTCAAAACCCAAACAAAAGAAATGAACCATAATCCCATTAATCTCTAGACTTAATATATAACAACTAGAGGTACCGCAAGATTTCCGAAAAAAAAACAGTAACACCAAATTTATATTGAGCACCAATTAACCAAAATTAGAATAGATTCAATAAAAAAGCAAAAACTATACCAAATTGACACCATATTCTCAATGCAAACTTTTCAAAATTCCAAACCCAAGAATTATGAATCAAAATGCTCATAAATCTGAAGGCATAAACGCACACATAAACCTAAACAACTAGAGTCATCTCACTTTTCCAACTCCAACTCTACCAACTCCAATTTCCTGATGGTTTTGTTTTGAACACTCGAAAAGGTAGTTTTCTAAGTTAGAAGAGTTGACAGTATGGAAACATTTGTGTCTCTGGACAAGTTGTTGGCATACATATGTGTGAAGCTGATGGGTATATGGGGTTGGAACAATGCACAAAACTGAGACTTCTAAGTGTTAGTGAATGCTCCGAGTTCGAAAAGCCGCCAACTATGGAAACATTGGCATCTTAGGAATGGTTGTGGTTAAACAGATGTGTGAAATTGAAGAACATCCCTGGGCCATCATTCTCAAGGCCTTGAGACACCTACATATCAGGGAAATTTTTAGGGGCGAAATTTTGCCAATTGGCTTTTTTTCAAAAACTAAATTCCTATTTGGTCTTTTTTAGACTCTAATATCGCCTATATTTGCATAAAATATTTTTTTTATCATAATATTTGACAAAATTTACAAGTTTCAGTACTAAATTGTATATTTCATATTTAATATTCTCCTACCAATCTATATTTATGTTTTTTTCAATCCAAAATAATCGCCTAGAATACTATACTTAAGTATACTTTTATAATCCTTAAAAAATACCCTGCTACATATTTCTCAAAACAACTTAATGTCATTGACATCCTCAATCATAGGATAATGATACACTCAAGAGGCCATTTTTGGTTGGTGGATACTGCCTCTTTTACCTCAAATGGCTATAATATTCCTTTAGGGCTTGAGGATTAGGTATCCTCTGCTGACAACATCCAAGGCCCTAAGGCCAAAAACCTAGATTCATAGTGCCATGGATACCTCTACAAAGTCATGCATGATTTCTTAATGCATTGTTTAGGTATCTAAATTCCCTAGTAATTAATTTAGGGACAAACACATAGTCTTCTTCCCTATAATATACTTTCCAAGGCCTAGACACATGTAGATATTACTCAAAATTATCTAATTGCACTAAAATCATCAATCATAAGAAGATGCTACCTTCATGAGGTCGTATGTGGTTGGTTGAGGTATCCTTCTTATCTCTGGATGGATAGAAGATTCCTTTAGGGCTTAAGGATGAGTTCTAATCCCTTAACCATGTCCAATGCCCCAAGTGTCAATGACTTGGATGCATAACACCATGGATAGTCTACGAATCCATGTGTGATTCTTAATGGATTTGGATACCTAAATGGTTTATTGTGGGTTAAAGGAATGGTCCTATTCTATATAATGTCATTCCTAAGTCCTAAGATATGTGTGTATTTTTCAAAACCACCTAATGGCATTAGCATCCCCAAACATAGACCATTGATACCCTTAAGAGGCAATGTGTGGTTAGTGGAGGCAACCTTCTTAGCCATTGATGGCTATAAGCTTCCTTTAGAGCCCTATGTTCAAGTGTCTTCCACTGGCCATGTTATGTCCTTAATGCCACAAGACTGAGATACACAGTGCCATGGATAACCAGGTGCAAACTACAAAGTCATGTATGGTTCTTTGAGACATTTTTCATGGATCTAGATGCCTCAATGATTTCTTTAGGACCAAAAGCATGGTATTCCTACCTAGAACTTCATTCCCAACACCCTAAGACATGTACATAATTCTCAAAACCACCTAATGGAATTGACATCCTCAATCATAGGACAATGATACCTCAAAAGGCCATGTGTTGTTGATGGAGACAACCTTCTTATCCCGATATGGCTAGAAGTTTCCTTCAGGGATGACCATGTCTAATCACCCAAGTCCCCAAGACTTGGATACATAGTGTCATGGATACCCTTGCAAAGTAACACATGGTTCTTTAAGGAAGTTTTCATGGTTTTGGATGCCTTAATGGTTTCCTTAGGGATAAATGCATGCTCTTTCCACTAGAATGACATTCCAAAGGCATCAATACACACACATATTTCTCAAACCCACCTAATTGAATCGCCATCCTTAATCATAGGCCAATGATACCCTCAATAGGCCATGTGTGGTTAGTGGAGGCAACCTTCTTAGCCTTGAGTGGATAAAATATTTATTTAGGGCCCAAGGTTCACGTCTGTTGCACTAACCATGTCCAAGTCCTTAGGGCCCCAAGACCTAGATAAAAATCTCAATGGATACCCTTGCAGTGTCATGTGTGGTGCTTTGAGGCATTGTTCATGGCTTTAGATTCCTCAATGGTTTATTTAGGGTCAAAGGCATGGCCTTCTTCTATAAAGCATCACTCCCAAGGCCCTAATACACTTACATACTTCTCAAAACCACCTAATGGTGTTAATTTCCTCAATCATAGGCCAATGATACCCTCAAGAGGCCATGTGTGGTTTGTTGAGGTGATCTTCTTATCCTTGCATGGATAGAACGTTCCTTTAGGGATATAGGTCCAAGTGCCATCCCTTCATGATGTCCAAGGTGCCAAGCCCCCCATGACATGGATAGATAGTGTCATGGATATACATGCAAGCTCATGCATGGTGTTCCAGGAAATGTTTGTCACTCTTGATGCCTCAATCATTTCTTTAGGGCCAAATGCATGGCATTTTGCCTGAAACATCATTCCCAAGGCCATGAGACATGTACATACTACTCAAAACCACCTAATGGAAATGACATAATCAATAATAGGCCAATGATACCCTCAAGAGTCCATGTGTTGTTAGTAGAGGAAATCTTCTTATCCTTATATGGATAGAAGAATATTTTAGAGCTTGATATTCAGGTCGCCTCCACTAACCATGTCCAAGACCCCAAGGCCATAAGACCTAGATACATAGTGCCATAGATACCCCTCTAAAGTAATAAATGGTGCATTTAGGTAGTTTTCTTTGCTTTAGATGCCTCAATGATTTTCTTACGGTGAATGGTATGGTATTATTCCTTGGAACATCATTCCCAAGGCCTTGAGACATGTGCATACTACTTAAAACCACCTAATAGTAACAACATCCTCAATCATAGGCCAATTATACAATTAGTAGGTTTTGTGTAGTTGGTGGAGGCAAATGTCTTACCCCTAGATGAATACAAGCTTCCTGTAGGGGTGATGGTTCAAGTATCCTCCATTAACCAAGTTGAAGGCGCCAAGGCCACAACACTTAGACACATAGTACAATGGATACCCTTGCGAAGTCATGCATTATGCTTCGAGGCATTATAATTCATGGATTTGGATGAATTAACGATTTATTTAGGAATAAAAGCATGGTCTTCTTCTGTCAAAACCCAAAATTTCTGAAAAATTTAAAATTTTTAAAATAGCATGTAATATGATTAAATGCAGTCATTTAACTGTTTTGATTAGATTAAATGAACATAAATGTGTCTGAAGTATCTGTTATTGTACTTAAATTTTAATATGAGTTTTTATTTACAGTTACTGATTGTTTTCTGTTCTGCAACCTCAAGGGGGTATTGCCATAGCAAATTGGGCTTACTTAGCTTCCGAGCTAATGCATCAAATTGTCTTCCTCTTACAGATATATAAGTAATATGTGGGTCTCTATATTTAAATCTTTAAAGTATTATAAATCAGATAGCTGTATCAACTCCTTCAGTAAAAAGTCTAAGCATGCTACCCAGGTTTATCAAGTTTCTAAAGGTAGAACTCTTCCTGCATCATTCCATGTTCAACTTCAGGTTATGTTTGATTTTTACTTTAATTGCGAAGGATTGGGAGTAAAAAAAATAAAACTAAGTTTGTACTTTTCTTATCTTCAACAATTGCAAAGACTACCGGTCAATACCTGTCTTCTATTGTAAATTTAAGGACTTGCATTGTTTGGAATATAATTTTGTTTCCAAAAATAACACTTGAATAAAATCTACAAGCACTTATAGCAATAGTCCTCAAGTATCTTACCTGATTCAACTCGTTGGTTTTAAGGTAAGCAAAAGTCTATTTTTTCTTATCTAAATCACTAGGAACCTGAGACTGTTAAGATATTCTTAATATATCGTAACTAGAATTAACAAGGTCTAAGGTACCCTAAATCCAATTTTTATGAGTTGCATAGCATGAATTCAACCAGTTAAAGTCCCATAATGAAGAAATGACAAGTCTTAAACTATCTGTGCAAAAATATAGACAATGTCACTTTAATATAAATTGCAAGCATTTAATCTTAACATCGCCCCATTATCCTATAGATTTTTAAAAGAAATGAAATTTCCCTAGTTTGTTCACTTGAGACTAAAAGATGTGGAAATCATGTTAGGAATTATTTGTATCTTAACAATACTCCCATGTTCTTGTAAGGAATAAAATCCTCTATGTTCCAACACTTCAAAACTTACTCCTTGAATGCTATCTACATACATGTTTTTTTTTTTTGAACACCTTATAATTCAAAATTGTATCCAGACCTTACGAATTATAATCCATCCACTATATCTATAGATACTCCAAGTCTTAATCTTGGAATGCCCTTATGAAGCATGGGTTACTTGTCTATAAGGCATAGCTTCAAAATATACTATGCAAAGTTCATTGTTAAGATTCTAACTCCTTGATTTTTGTAAACATGATAGGTTATGCTATGATATCGTGTTCATAAAGAATGATCAAACTATGAGTTTGTTTGGAGAACAAATAATGAAGACTCTCATTGTTAAACTATACCCGTCGACCCACTGCATGCAAATTATTAAAAATAGTTACGTGGCTGCTCCAGGGCCACACAATTGTGATACTTAAATGTTGACTAAACCCTACATCGTCATTTCTCCTTTGCCTTCGGGATGGTCTCTCTGTGAAACCTTCTGGTCTGATTTTTTGTTGAGGCACTGTTGGTAACAGCTCCCATGCTGCTACAGTTCTTTATGCTTGTCCACAGTATCGTTGAAGCTCATTATAATTTTGCTGTTAGCAACTGCAGCTTGTTAAGAATCTAGGGTTTGTACTTTTGTTATCCAAAGTAACCCTATCACAGCGTGACCATAACTCTCGGCTTGATTTTAATAAGGCTTCCATCATGGAAGATATCCATTGCTTTTGCCAGCTTAGTCACTTGGTGGCAAGGGTGGGGTTTTTTTTACACATATTGTATTCATGGTTATCAGGACATTTACTGTACTTGCATCCTCGTTCAATGCTGGTAAGCTACTGTATTTCTCCTTCGCGTTTGCAGTTACAAGAAATTGTTTTCAAATGAAATAAGGTTTTTAACTGATACCACTCTGTCTTTGCAGGTCCTGGCTCCACTTACGTCATGGGTGGCCCAAGATTCAACAATAGGCGTTTCCGGGTAATCCTGGTTCTTACCATGGCATTTTCCTCCTTGTGGGTTGTTTGGGTGGTTAGGGTTTGGACTATGAAGGGACGATTCTGTGACTGTCTCCGTTCTGTTGGGTCTTTTATCTGCTTGATACTACCAGATCTTGACAGGTTTAACCCTATGACGTGAATGAATCGTTATGGCTGTAGTCAAATGTAATTTATTTGTCTTCCTTTAGGTATTAGTTTTTTCTTACAGAAGATTTGCTATATAAAAGAGAAGAGAACAATGGCTGTGAGCCTATTCTGTAGATGAGGTTAAGGCCTCAGGGTTTTTATGTTTTGCTACAGTACTTTTAAAAGATTCAGGGTTTATCACCCAGGGTTTTGAAATCTGACCTATTATAAAGTTTCCTTCTGTATAATGAACTTGTCCATCGTTAATTTAGAGTTAAAAACCTTATTTCATTTGAAAACAATTTCATTTCTTTTAAAGATGCATCTCTAGTGCACAAAACCACACATTTCCACAAATATTCCACTTTAAGAATAATGATATCATATACATAGCATAATCTCCTATGTGATATTTTCAGTCATCACTCTTAGCCTGATACCACTTAAACCTTCCTTTACGGCCTAATTCCAGTGATTCTTCCCACGACTATGTCATAGCTTCTCATATCTAGTGTAACTTATATGAAAACTCATATGTCAAGGATAGTGTTGGGAGTTCATGGGTTTGTTTTAAAGCTTACCTTAGGGTTTAAGGCCCAAGTTTCCTCCTATGAGATTATGCAAAAAAATAAGACCCATGTATGCTAGCAAAAGGGTCAGTGCAAGCTAATGAGGGTCACTTTTGGCGCGTTAGATGCTATAGAAAACTGAAAAAGTAGGCATCCCTCAACTTACTTGGATTTTTTGAGCTACTTACGCAAAATATCTTGCATTGAGTAAAAAAGATGAAAAGTAGGAAATTGAATCACGTTTCCGAATATATAACTTTTATGTATTGAAAATTTGCATAGCTATGTCAAGTTTCATTTTTCCTAACAGACACTTTTTATTTTTCAGGCAAATGATAAGGTATATGTTTTTGTGGGTTGAGCCTTTGAGGGCCTAAATGATGGAATCAAGCTACAAAAATTGGCATGCATGTAGAGAACACATAGCACTTGTGCACCATTATTTTTTGAAAATTAAATTAGTAATTTTATAATTTTTTTATAATTGTCTAAGTTATCAAACCTCAAAAATAGTACCTCCTTTGTGGGTAGAGCCTTTGAAGGTCTTAATGCAAAAATCTTGAAATGGGTTTTTCATAGAACGTGGAGGTTAGTGTCCTCTTGTGCACCATACAATGTTTTTTTGAAATGATCGAGAATTGAAAAAGTTATGGAAGAAACACTAACAGTGTGTTTCACGAGTTAAGGAAGTAGGACATAAAAGAAATTGAAAGAAAATAGGAAAAATTAATATTTCAAAATAAAAGTTACATATTTGGAATCTGCAGAAAAAATGTTATTTGTGTCTAAGATTTCGTCAAAAATGACTGTGTGTAGCATATTGTAACGAGTGGCTAAGCACAGGCTTCTCCAGAAACTGGAAGAAATACCCAATTAGATTTGGTTTTTCATTAACATATCACAGGTTTGGAATTACCGAAACAAACTCCAAAGCATACACATAGGATTATTGTTGACATGCGAGCAAGTGACTCAGCTTGGTTTAGGCTCTACAAAACACAAGCGCGTTCTGTTTAAATTCAAAAATATTTCCGCGCTTTTATATGTACATAACGTGCTCTCGTTATATAACTACAGAACGCGTACGCGTTATATAGTTCCAAAACATGCTCGCGTTATGTAAATCATAAAATACATGTTTAATACTTGAGAAAGAAGGGGTGTGGAAGACTGAAGGGAATTTTTGTTTAATATTTGAGAAGGGGTGGGGAAGGGTCAAGGGAATCCATGGTTAATATTTAATAGGGGTGGGAAAGGGTCAAGGGCTTAGAAGGATGTTGGAATCTTGAGTGGGGAGAGATGAAGGGAATGAGAACATGATGGGCTACAGGGGGTAGGGAAGTGGAGATTGAGAGCACTATTAGGATTAGAATAGGTTCTAAAGAGGTATATGGTTAGAAGTTGAAAGTGAGACTTGAGTGACAAGGGGGAATGGATGGAGGCAAGGGGGATGTGAGAGAGGAATAAAGAATACAAGGGGGCGGGATACATAGAGCGAGGGAGGGAGAGGGACAATGGGGAGGAATGGATTTAGAGGGAGTGAGAGATAGATGGGGATAGAACGAAATAAAGAGATAGGAAGGGAAGGACAGAAATGTTAAATTTTTAGTATTAAATCACAATACTATAGGATCTTTGCTGAGAGAATAACATCTACAGTATATCAATGCATGACAATCATAATATGACAAGCATCACAAGCATCACAAGAATCAAAAGCATAGAGACAAGAGACACAGAGTTTCCGTGGGGAAAACCCTAAGGTGAAAAACCCCACAACTTCCTCAGAGATAGAGAGAGCAATGGCTCAACCAAAATACAACCAAATAACACTAAGATAGTCTCCTAGCAGATGATCCTCCTCCTCCTCACTAGTGCGCCACTTTTCAAAGAGAGAGTGAGTTACTTTTCCGAGTGAGTAAAATAGATATCTCCTATCTCTATTTATACTCACCTTTTTTCCCAGTGACCTACTGGGGCCGACTTGTCTACTTGGATACATCCACATTATATTATATATTAATTAGGGCCGACCCCATAAGGTGGTCTAATAACCCATCGGCAAGTACACACACTTGCGACACTTGTCAATCCACATGACGACACTTCCTTATAGAGGAATAACACATCTCTTATAAGGGTACAACAAATATATATATAATACACATATGAAATACATTCCGAAGTTACATATACATCAACACTCCCTCTTAACTAGGAAGGTATTTCTCGACACAGATCTGCTAGACAAGTCTTCTTCTCTGGATCATCATCATCGATGCATCATCATCATCATCGTCACTGCTGCTACTATCTCAACCAATCTCTGACTCTACTCGTCATAGGAAGTTCTACAGAGCCAGTCCTTTTTCATACTGGATGTAGGCCCACCACCTGCAGGTCTTCGTCATCACTGGCCATACTGTGAAATCCTCAGGACTTATTACGTGCGTCACAAAACCTCGAAAGAGCATTCCAGGATGTTACGAGTACACAACTCCGACCTGTAGGATCTCCCAGGGCGCTATTACATGTGACCCCACCACAAAACCTCGAAAGAGCTGCTCAGGATGTTACGGGTACACAACTTCGACCTGAAATCTCCCAGGGCACAAATTACATGTGGTCCACCACAAAACCTTGAAAGAGCATCTCAAGATGTTAGAGGTACACAACTCCGACCTGAAATCTCCCAGGGCACAAATTACATGTGGTCATGGCAAAACCTCGCAAGAGCATCTTAGGATGTTACGGGGACACAACTCCGACCTGAAATCTCCCAGGGCCCAAATTACATGCCATAGGACAAAACCTCGCAAGAGCATGTCAGGATGTTACGGGTACACAACTCCGACCTGAGATCTCCCAGGCCACTATTACATGTCCTCCCAGAGCAATGTCTCGAAAGAGCATCCCAGGCTGTTACGGGTACACAACTCCGACCTATAGGATCTCCCAGACATGCTCATCTGCACAACCTGATCCACGACCACAGAGTATCAACCTGATACTCACCATACATCATCCTGATGTACTCATTATCATCCTGATCATCATCACTGCAACGTCCTGCTGCATGTCATATGGAGCAACATCCTGAAGCGCATCATCCATGATCATCCTGATCATCACTGCAACATCCTGCTGCATGTCATCTGGAGCAACATTCTGAAGCTCATCATCCATGATCATCCTGATCATCACTGCAACATCCTGCTGCATGATCCACCTGATCATCAATGCATCCACCTGATGCATACCAAGTATCTACCTGATACATATCATCATACATGATCCACCTGATCATCAATGCATCCACCTGATGCATACCAAGTATCTACCTGATACATATCATCATACATGATCCACCTGATCATCAATGCATCCACCTGATGCATACCAAGTATCTACCTGATACATGGGACATATCACCATACATGATCCACCTGATCATACAATGTATCCACCTGATACATATACAGATACATGGTCCAAGCATCCAACATGATGCACATACAAAATACATACACATGATCCAACTGATCATATTTAGCATCCAACATGATGCATACATACATAAATGATCCAACTGATCATATCCAGCATCCAACATGATGCGTACATACATACATAAAAATGATCCAGCTGATCATATCCAGCAGAAACAAGAACATCATCCTGATGCCCATTATCCGGCGCTTACATCCACAGCCATGTGAAGGATCCTCCTTCCAACATGCTTGGAATGGCTTCAGCAAATGTGTCCATCACTTCTTCCTCGAAGTGTCCTCGACCTGAAGAACGCCAAGCCTCTCTCTGAAGTACTCGAACTTCACTCTGGCTAGTGGCTTCGTCAGCACATCTACAATCTGCTCATCCGTCGCAACATACAAAAGCTTCACAGCTCCTCTCTGCACCATATCCCTGATATAGTGATATTTGATCTCTATGTGTTTCGACCTGTCATGAAACACTGGGTTCTCGGACAGCTTCACGCAACTCTGGTTATCACAGAAGATACCAGTAGCCTCCAACGGGAGATCAAATCACTCAGACAGTAGTTTCCATAGCCATACTGCCTCACAGCTAGCTGAAGAGGATGCAACATACTCTGCCTCAGCTGTACTCAGTGCTACGCAGGACTGCTTCCTGCTAAACCAAGAGATCACACTTGATCCCATACTGAAGCAACACCCAGATGTGCTCTTCCTATCTGCAGCACTGCCAGCCCAATCTGAATCAACATAACCCTGTAGGTTAAACTTTTGATTCACCTCATACCTGAGCCCATAATCCACTGTACCCTTCAGGTACCTCAGAACATGCTTTACAGCAACTAGATGAACACTTCTCGGATCTGTCAGGAACTGGCTCAATGTGTTCACAGCAAAGCAAATGTCTGGTCTCGTGTTCGTCAGGTACATCAAGGACCCAATCATCTGACGATACATAGAGACATCAACTGGCTCAGATGAAGCATCACATAGAAGCTTCAGATTTGATGCCATCGGTGTGGCCATGGCCTTGCAATCCATCATCCCGAATCTCTTCAGGATATCTACTATGTACTTTCCTTGACTAAGGAAGATCCCACCTACATTCTGCCACACCTCCATACCTAGGAAATAGTGCATCATTCCCAAATCTTTCATGTCGAATTCATATGCAAGCTTCCTCTTAGTATCTGCAATCAGTCTGTCATCTCCTGTCACAAATAGGTCATCAACATACAGTAGTAAAATCACTGGATTCCCTTCCTCAACCTTATAGTAAAGGTCGGAATCTGCTTTACTCTTGGTAAAGCCCAAGCTAGATAGAAAACTGTCCATCCTACCATACCAAGTTCTGGGAGCTTGCTTCAAGCCATACAAGGCTTTCTTCAATCTGCACACATATGACTCCCTGTCATGTATTTCAAAACCGAGTGGTTGTTCCACATATACTTCCTCTTCTACTACACCATTCAGGAAAGCAGTCTTGACATCCATCTGGTGTATTTTCCATTTCATTGCTGCAGCCAGGGCAAGTACTATTCTGATGGAAGTATACCTGGCTACAGGTGCAAAGGTTTCTTCATAATCTATTCCTTCTTTCTGAGAGAAACCACGAGCTACGAATCTTGCTTTGTATTTTTCTACACTGCCATCTGCAGCGTGCTTGATTTTGTAGATCCACTTTGAAGTCACAACAGACTTCTCTTTAGGTCTTGGGACAACATCCCAAACATCATTCTTCATTATTGATTGGTATTCCTCAACCATAGCATCCTTCCATTCTTTCTTTTCTGCTGCCTCTTCGTAACTGGAAGGCTCTTTGTTCATAATGTCACATAGTAAAGCAACATAACTAGTGTGTGATCTGGTTCTCTTCTTTTCTCTGTGTCCTTCTTCTGGAATGCCAAATCTTTCTGCATCATGAATGAGCTCTCTAGCCCATAGAGGTTTCCTCTTGTGAGAGTTATCCTCACGAGGTGGATCTATAGGTTCTTGTGGATCTTCAAACTCACGAACAGTTTCTGGAATTGCTTCAGTCATGGTAGTGTCCTGAAATCTTGTTTCCTTAGGTTCTTCATAAACTTTGGTAGGTGCCTTTCTTGATTTGATGAATGCTGAGTTTTCATCAAATGTTACATCCCTACTGACATCAATTTTCTTGAACCCTGGAAAGTATATTCTGTAAGCCTTCGAGCTTTCACTATACCCCACAAAGATGCCCTTCTTTCCTGAAGGATCTAGTTTAGTCCTCTTCTCTTTTGGGACATGAGTATATACTGGACAACCAAATATTCTGAGATGGCTGACTTCAGGTTTCTTACTAGAAAAGACCTCTTCTGGTGTCTTGTTTTCCAATATCTTGTGGGGTGTTCTATTCTGCACATATACAGCTGTTCTAGCTGCTTCTGCCCATAGATGCATAGGAAGATCCTGGTCATGCAACATTGCCCTTGCTGCTTCCATGATAGTTTTGTTCTTCCTTTCTGCAACTCCATTCTGTTGAGGATTATAAGGAGCAATCAACTCCCTCTTAATCCCTGAATCACTGCAAAGCTTCTTGAAGTCATTTGAGGTGAATTCTCCACCATTGTCAGATCTGAATGTCTTGATTTTCTTGTCAGTTTGATTCTCCATCAAGGTTTTGAATTCCTTGAATTTATCAAGCACCTCATCTTTTCCCTTCAATAAGTATACCCAAGTCTTCCTAGAGAAGTCATCGATAAATGATACATAGTAAACATACCCACTTAGGGAGCTGGATGACATAGGGCCACATACATCTGAGTGGATGATTTCCAGGATGTCTTTTGCCTTGCTTTCACTGCTTGGGAAAGCCTTCTTAATGTTCTTACCTTTTGCACATCCTTTGCAAACACCTTCATGTTTGGTCTCGATTTCAGGAAGACCCTCTACTGCCTTGCTTGCAATTGGAAGTGCCCTATAGTGCATATGAGCAAGTCTTCTATGCCAAAGTTCACTTGGATCCATGGATTCATGTACCATGGCATGTTCAGGTTGTCCCTTCAATTTATACAAGCCTCCCTCTTGCTCTCCAATCACTACTGCATCATCTATGGTCTTTCCCTTTGGCCACATTAGGACTTGGCCATCCACAAATGCAACCCTCATACCTTCTGTATCCAATGCAGAGATGGAGAGTAAGTTCTTCTTGAGCCCAGGTACATAAAGTACTTCTTTCATCTTCAATGATTTTCCAGAATCTAGGTTGTAGGAGGCTTCACCACTTCCTTTGATTGGGTATTGATAATGATCCCCAAGTTTCACCTTATGGGGTGATTCATGTTCAGATAGGTTCACAAAGGATTCTTTAAACCCAGTCATGTGTTTGGAAGCCCCACTATCAATCAACCAATCATTACATCCATGGGAGATGGTACCTGTAAGAGCAGAAATTAGAACATATTCTTCTTCACTTGATGAGTCATCATCGCTACTACTTTCTGCCCTAGCCTTCTTCTTTGGAGGTTCATCATCTTCAGCAGCATGAGCATGAAACCTTCTTTTGTTGCCCTTCTTCTTATTACTGGAGTTGTTGTTATTATCCCTTTTGTTCTTGGGACAATCTGAAGCAAAGTGACCCTTCTCATTGCATGTGAAGCATCTTAGGTCCTTCTTACTCTTTTGAAGGAATCTTTTGTGGTGAGAGTGATCCTTCTTGGTTTTGCTTCTTTTGGTGTGAGCTGCAAGAGCTTGATCTTCTCCTCCCATCTTTTCCTCACGAACTATGAGTCTAGCTTCTTCTTGAGAGCATTCTTCCCTCAATCTGTTGAAGGAGATCAATTTCTTCCTTGCACAAATTCCTTGAATAAAGGAATCCCATGACCTGGGTAGGCCATTTAGAGTGGTCATCACCACTTCACCATTCTCCACCATTTCATCTACTGCTTCTAATTGTTCCTTGATCTGGGAGACCCTTGAAAAGTAAGATTGAATGGTTTCTCCATTCTGAAACTTCACTGCTTTCAATTGGTTCCACGGGGTCATCTTCCGATTTATGTTATTTCCTTCAAATAGCTTGGTCAAAGATTCAAACATCTCTTTGGGTGTCTTAAGAGAAGACACATGAGGTATGAGATGGTCTTTGATAGAATCAGCAATGATTCTCTTTGCCTTGACCAAGTTCTTCTTGTGCAATTCCTTGGCTTCTTCATCCTCTGGGATAGGGATGTCTTCTTTCACATATGAGTCCAACTCATTCTCTTCCAGGATTAATCCAATCCTATACTTCCAGGCTCGGAAGTTATCAGCCCCTTCAAGCTTATCCGCAAGCTTGGTGTGGAGAGACATCTTTTGAGAGTACTTTAAATGGAAATAGAAAACATTTAGGACTTACCACTTGAAGTGCTGAAAACTGGATCTGGTCCCGGATTAGGGTTTGTCAGAGAAACCCTAAAAATTCAAAATGTGAATTTCAAAATTCTGAAAGGATAGAAAGATGCGCCTTGGAGAGCTGATCAGCCTAGTATATTCAGAATTTGAGATCAGCAAAGTCTTGCCCTTCAAAATTGCCTTTTTGTCCTCCCGGGTTCACTAGGGAGAGCCCTCAATTAGGGTTTGAGTTTCTCGGAGATCTACCTAGCCAAAAATCTCGATCCAAAGCTCTAACCTTCGATTTTGCAATTCCAGCTGTGCCTTCAGTTTCCAGAAATTCCTATTTTTGTGGAAACCCTAATTTTTAGGGCCAAATCTGAAAATGCTCGGAACTGAATTCTGATTGGACAGATAGATGCGCCTTGATGAGTAGATCCAATCTACTATACTGAATTTCAAAAATCTATGGAGAGAAACCCAATAAACAAGGAATACAAGCTTCCGTCACTGCAAAATGTCTTCTTCTCAGTTAAGCTCTGATACCATGTTAAATTTTTAGTATTAAATCACAATACTATAGGATCTTTGCTGAGAGAATAACATCTACAGTATATCAATGCATGACAATCATAATATGACAAGCATCACAAGCATCACAAGAATCAAAATCATAGAGACAAGAGACACAGAGTTTCCGTGGGGAAAACCCTAAGGTGAAAAACCCCACAACTTCCTCAGAGATAGAGAGAGCAATGGCTCAACCAAAATACAACCAAATAACATTGAGATAGTCTCCTAGCAGATGATCCTCCTCCTCCTCACTAGTGCGCCACTTTTCAAAGAGAGAGTGAGTTACTTTTCCGAGTGAGTAAAATAGAGATCTCCTATCTCTATTTATACTCACCTTTTTGCCCAGTGACCTACTGGGGCCGACTTGTCTACTTGGATACATCCACATTATATTATATATTAATTAGGGTCGACCCCATAAGGTGGTCTAATAACCCATCGGCAAGTACACACACTTGCGACACTTGTCAATCCACATGACGACACTTCCTTATAGAGGAATAACACATCTCTTATAAGGGTACAATAAATATATATATAATACACAGATGAAATACATTCCGAAGTTACATATACATCAACAAGAAAGTGTTGGTGGGAGACATGCAGGGAGTGGTGGCGAGAGAGAGAGAGAGAGGAGGGGGAAGGGACATAAAGTGTGTGAGAGAGAGGGAGTGATGGAAAGATTGGGATAGGTTGAGGGAAAGATAACATGAGGGAGGGATATAAGGTGAGAGAGAGATAGGCGATGAGAGAGGGAGGGAGAGAAGGTAGGGTGAGGGATGGAGGGAGAAAGGTGGAGATAGATATGGATGGAGGGGGGATGGGTTTGAGAATGGAAAGGGACATAATGTGTGTGTGTGTGTGTGTGTGTGTGTGTGTTGAGAGAGAGAGAGAGAGAAATTGATGGTTGGGGAGAGAGAGACTAGAGGGAGTTGTGAGCAACAAAGAAAGTGGGAGGTTGTGTGTGTGTGTGTGTGTGATAGGGAAGGAGGAATCAATGGGGTGGCAGGGATGAAGATGGTGTAAGGGAGAGAAAGAGACATAGAGGGAGGGAGGTAAAGGGAGTAAGGGACATAACCAGGGACAGATCTAGAGAAAGAGATAGGGAGGGAGGGATACAAGGTGAGATAGAGAGGGCAGGGGGGAGGGATAAAGGCACATAGGGTTTGTGATTAAGGGTGAATGAAGGGAGAGAGTTCTATAGGGACTTGGATATTTGCGAATATAAACATAAGTTGGATACCCTCCTCTTCATCATCTTCATCACCATCACCATCACCATCTTCATCATCATCGCCATCATCATCATCATCATCAACATATTCATCATCATCATCTTCTTCATCCTTATCATCTTCATCATCATCTTCATCAC
Source organism: Larix kaempferi (assembly GCA_027924585.1). Classification (NCBI taxonomy): domain Eukaryota; kingdom Viridiplantae; phylum Streptophyta; class Pinopsida; order Pinales; family Pinaceae; genus Larix; species Larix kaempferi. The sequence continues at coordinate 3,007,840 of BSBM01001009.1, read as the reverse complement.
CATCACCATCATCATGAACATCTTCATCACCATAAACATCTTCATCATCATTTTCATCTCCCCCTTCCTCATCAACATCTCCATCATCATCATCATCATCATCATCATCATCATCATCATCATCTTCATCACCGACACCATCATCATCAACATCTTCATCATCACCACCATCATCATCATCATCATCAACATCTTCATCATCATTTTCATCTCTAGGTTCTCCATCAACATCTCCATCATCATCATATTCTTCATCATCATCATCTTCATGACCATCATCGTCATCATCAACATCTTCATCATCATCACCATCATCATCATCATCATATTCCTCATCAAAGCAACATCTCCATCATCATCATCATCATCTTCTGAACATCATCATGATCATCATCTAAACATCACCATCACCATCATCGTCAACATCTTCATCATCATCACCATTAGCATCATCATCAAAATCTTCATCGTCATCACCATCACCATCACCATCACCATCATCATTGTCATCTCTAGGTTCCCCATCAACACAAAATATCCATCATTATCATCTTCTTCATCATCATCATCTTCATCACCATCATCATCATCATCAAAATCTTCATCATCATCACCATCATCATCATCATCTTCCTCATCAGATCAACATTTCCATCATGTCACCATCATCTTCATCATCACCATCATCATCATCATCATCATCCGAACATCACCATCACCATCATCATCAACATCTTCATCATCACCATCATCTTCATCATCATCATCATCTTTATCATCTTCATCTGCATCATGATCATCTTCATTGTCATCACCCTCCTCCTCCTCATCATCTTTATCATCTTCATCTGCATCATGATCATCTTCATTGTCATCACCCTCCTCCTCATCATCATCTTGTGCACTTATGCACTTAGGGATTAATGTTTAGAAGAGGGTCTAAAGGCGTTTATGGGGGAGGGGCTCTAGGAACAAGGTAAGACAGAGAGGGCAGGGGGGAGGGATAAAGGCGTAGAGGGTTAGTGATTAAGGGAGAAGAAGGGAGAGAGTGCTATAGGGAGGGATAATGACGAAGATAAAGAGAAGGTGGAGAGATGGAGAGTTGGGTGGTAGGGACATGGCTGGAGTAAGGGAGAGAAAGAAACATGAAAGAAACATGTAGGGAGGGATGTAGGGAGAATGAGGGACAGATATTTAGAAAGAGATAGGGGGTATCTAGGGATTATTGGGAGAGAGCTAGGGGGTATTAAACCAGACAAAACATTTGTCCCCACACTAAAAACATTTGTTTTGTATGTAACCATATAAAATATTTGTTTTCTTTTGATTTTGTTCGTTGCCCTAGCCGTGCACCTAACCTATTTATTGTGCTTGAAAATATCGCGTACGCGTTTTTACACTTCATATTGCTCATGCGTTTTAGCTTTATATAACGCGTGCGCGTTTTATAACTCTATAAACAGTGGGTTGTCCTTGTCCAAGAGCAACTTCACTCTGTTCGAGCCAAAACAACACTCCCGCGATTTTTCGAACCTAATGAGCCCACCATTGGAAATTCTCACATTCTACACCATCTCCATCATTATTTTTTTTATGTAGGTGCAGCATTGAGGACATCTTTCATGGTTGCTCAGTGTGGTGTTGGGTTATATGGCCATATTTGAAGAAGATAATCAGCAAGCTTGAAGAATATCCAATTGAATAACACCAAAGATAAGGTATTTGAATGATTCATTTTGCTTATATTTGAGGAGCACCCAAGATAAGATATCAAGCTTCAAGACCATTTCATGGTGATGGTGGATATACACAAGTGTACAAGAGAATCAAAGAGCCCAACAATTTATGATTTAACTTCCATTTGCTTATTATTGAAGAGCTTGTAATTGAGGAGGAACAAAAAAAAATTATATTGAATTGATCATTGTGGTGATGGGGAATGCACATAACCAAGTAAGCAAATCAGTAAGGAAGAAGAGACCTCAAGAAGTCATTGAAGAAGAGAAAGAAAAGAAAATAATATACATGATGAATCAGAGGCTTTCTTTGGAAACTAATCCAAATCCAATTGTGGAGGATAGCACGGTTCATCCTATTAATTCACGACAAGAGGGAACTTCAATCTCCACAATAGTTGTTGAACAAGCACCCCATGGAAGTAATCAAGAAGAAAAACGTAGGTGCTCATTAGGGGATGTTTCAATTCCCACTTCAAGTCAAAGTCATAAGTTACCATCTCAAGATGAAGCTCATGAAGAAATACAAAATTTGCTATCCGGATGTGGTTATACAAGCGATGAAGTCAGAGAGGCGTTAGACATTTTTCCTACTGTTGAAGAAGAGAATGTTATCCAGACCATCGATGAGGATGTTAGACTTCCACAAGAGGATGTTGGACTTCCACAGACCATCAATGAGGATGTTGGACTTCCACCATCCAACTACCAGGAAGAGAATGAAGGACACCAAGCTACTATTGAAACGCCAGAGCATCTTGGTGATGCGCTACATGGTAGAATTCCAACCCCTTACCTCCATTAGCAAGCACACGTTGAAGAACTCCGAAGCATATGCAAGTTGATGAAAGTCTCATAAATTCCATTGAAGGTATGCTATCTAAATGTAGTATTGCTTATCAAACTCAACAGATACTTGATAAATATTTTGTTTGTAAATGTGATGGAGATAAATGTAGATTATTTTTATCATTGTTAAAATCTAGGATCATGAATGTTGTTAGGAAAAAGTTAGGGATAAAGATGATAAAGAATTCTGAACCAAATTCTCATATAGTTAAAATCCTAGTAGATGCATTTGGTAAAATTGGTAAGAACACACATTCAAAGGACCGCAATGTTGCTCGTTGTGTGTTGTCACAAGCAATTGCAAATAAGAACACCAGGGTCCTTCGTATTCTCAGGCCTACATCTGAAGTAGTTAATTTGAATGTAAAAAACCTCTGTAGGTATTCTATTAGAAGAGAACATCTTGACACAACCGATTAGATAGATTTTTGGGCCTTTATTGGTAGGTTGCCATGTCGTGACATGAAGCTAGTTGATGCAGTAAAGGGACTAGTGCATAGTTTTTGGCATGATCACACAAGGCCTTCTTCAATCCGAAAGAATGTACTAAAACTTAGAAGGGGTTCAAAGGATCGTGAACCACATACTAAGCATCTTCTTGATATAACACAGACATAATTTACGAGAAATTTAGGATTGAGCATAGACAATTGAACTTGGGGCAAAGATCTTTTGAGACATGTAAGCCATGGTATGTTAGAATAAATACTCTTCGTAACACTTGTTGTTGTAGATACCATGTAGAATATGAATATTACTATGAAACATTTTTGTACATTCGTCATGTGTTGCATACTAACCATGTGCAGGACTGCTCCATGAAAATACCACCGACTTCATCAAGAGAATTCATTCATAGCATCATGTGCAATAGGCCCGAGGGGCAAACATACTATGCAGAATCTTGTGTGGATGGAACATGCTCCAACTGTGCTGGAATGGCATTATTGAGCCAATGTATGCATGAGAATGGAGACAATGAATTTGGTAAAATGGTTATAGACATGAAAAGTTTCAAATATATCAACTATGAAATAGTCCCAGGGAAAGAAAGCAAAAAAATACAATTGGTGACATCTTAGGTATGCATTTATATCTATAAAATTATGTTGTAACGGTTACATTTCAATCCTTACAAAAAAAACTGACATTGAGATCATTTTGTGTCACCAGGTACAAGTTAGTGACTTCATCAAGCAATTTATTGAAAAGACACATCAATATGTTCTGCATGTCCACGTGGCACGATGGCGGGATGAGAAGTTTAGAATATGCAGAGATACATTTCCCCTTGGTACTATACTTTCAGTTGTTGATTTTGCTGAGAACTACACTCTGCAACCTCAAAATGAGATCCAAAGTCAGTATTATCACTCTGAGCAAGTTTCCTTGATGGTCCATATCACATATAGGCATGGCCCAAATAGCACTGAAGAGCAAAGAGAAATTCTGAAGGAATATCACTTCTACATAAGTAATGATAGGTGCCACGACTTCCACTATGTATGTCATTGCTTCATCATGTTCTATGATCACTTGAAGGGAACGAACATACAGATGGATCGACACTGGATTTGGTCTAATGGGTGTGCTGGTTAGTTAAAAAATGTACACATATTTCAGTGGTTGTGTTCATTGCATAAAAACTACAAAGTGCCACATATGTGGAACTATTTTGAGACTGGGCATGGTAAAGGAGAGCATGATGGAGCCGGAGCATGTGTCAAAACAACCCTACGAAGAGAGGAATTGAAAGTATCTATAGAATCTACTATTCTAAATGCTCAATCTACAGTCAGGTGGTGCACGTCAGTATTGGGAGAGGAATCAACTACGCGAGTAGAATCCACAAGAAAGAGACATGTGGAGAGATTTTTTTGGGAGGTGGTAGACATAGATCGTTCACATGCATGGGAATGCAAGATTTTGCCTGGGACTCGTGGCTTTCATTCGGTTCGAAGCTTTGATAATCCAGTATTTGAAATTTGGACCAGAAAACTCGCTTGTTTTTGCCCGCCTTGTTGTGATGGTGACTGGGATGGGTGTGAATCATTGGATTGGGTTGATGGATGGGATCGCATATCATTTCCACTTGATCAGCATGAAATTGTTGAGTTAACTCCATTGGAAGAAGACCAATCATCTATTTCTGCAGATTTTGATCATGTCTCAGACCTTGTAGAATCCGGTATGATGCATTTCCTTAATATTTTTTGTTTGTTTACGTAGTCTTCAAATGCACATTAATGGCATTGTATCGCACGCAAAATATTTTGATCATATACCTACAATCATATAATGAAGGGCAAATATACGCAGTGGTTGCCTCAAAAGATACTGAATGGGGTGGTGATTACTGGTTGGCACACTGTATAGATGGAAAGCAAACCCTCATTATGTCCATGACTGACGATGAAAACAACCACTTCCCAATTGGGTCTATGGTTGTTAAAGGTGAATACTTGACACGGGACAACAATGCAAGAAAGAAGGGTGGATATGTTTACAGGGATTACAAACTAGGTGCAAGTGTGTATCACTTTACCAACTTAATCATTGGCACAAACCTCCAGGTACGAACAATGCCTAGCTGAAATACATCGAAGGTACACTACTTCTTACCGAATACAGAGCACGAGAGACTAATGGAGATCATCAGTATAAGAGATGATCCGGAGGGCTTGGTTGTATGATAATAGGTGGGTCTAGCATGATGAGGTATGTTACATACTTTTAATACTATACTATTTATACTATTTGTAATTGAATATTGATATATGCTCAATTTTCACATGTATGTTTCATATGAATATGTCAATTTTGTGTTCTTGATATGCCAAATTTACGTTTACGTTGTTTATAAATATGCCAAAAGTTCTCTTGTATGTCAAGTTTATGAATATACCATTTTTTACATATGATCAGTAAACCCTAAAATTAGATTATGTTCATCATGTTGGTTATTGGATTCACCCAACAAAATTAATTCAATTGATGCTCACTATATTAAACAATACACTTATATTAAACTTAATTCATGTCTTGTTAAATATTTCATAATGAATTAGCTATTTGATAGCACCACCTTAGAGAAAGCCATCATCATCAACATCTTCATCATCATCACCAGCATCATCATCACCATCATCATCATCATGAAAATCTTCATCATGGACCTACAAAACCCTAGTTTCCAAGATGGACCAGCAAGGTGGCACCTGGGCCACCGGACCAGAGGCAAGGGGAACCCCTAGCACTATCCGGACGTCTAATGGAGACGACGGTTCATCGATCCGAGCCATGGTCGTAATTCTATGGCTCATTCCATCTCGCATTCAAAAGGCCTTCAGGGACACGTGCTGGATACTTGCCGGGGGCATAGAAATCCAACCATGCAACAAAACCGGGTTTCGGAAGTCCTACAAATGTGTCTAGGTAGGTCCGTGTTGGGAACACTAGCCATACCCACCCGGTGGATGATTTTCCAAAGTTGACCCCCGTGTGCAAAAATTGCACACTCCCACACTGAGCAAAACCCTAGTTTCCAAGATGGACCTACAAGGTGACACATGGGCCACTAGGCCAGAGGGGAGGGGCACCCTTGGCACTATCCCGGTGTGCTGAATCCAACGGAGTCGACGGTTCATCGATCTGAGCCACGATCTTCATTCTATGGCTTGTCCCGTCTCGCTACCAGAAGGCCTTCAAGGACACCTGTTGGATACCTGCCGGGGGCATAGAACTCCAACCGTGCAACAAAAATGGGTTCCGGGGAGTCCTGTAGGTGTGTCTAGGTAGGTTCAGGTTGGGAACACTAGCCATACCCCGGTGAATGATTTTCCCAAGTTGACCCCCGTGTGCAAAAATTGCACACTCCCACACTGAGCAAAACCCTAGTTTGCAAGATGGACCTGCAAGGTGACACATGGGCCACTGGGCCAGAGGGGAGGGGCACCCTTGGCACTATCCTGGTGTGCTGAATCCAATGGAGTCGATGGTTCGTCGATCTGAGCCACGATCTTCATTCTATGGCTCGTCCCGTCTCGCTACCAGAAGGCCTTCAAGGACACCTGTTGGATACCTGTCGGGGGCATAGAACTCCAACCGTGCAATAAAAATGGGTTTCGGGGAGTCCTGCAGGTGTGTCTAGGCAAGTTCAGGTTGGGAACACTAGCTATACCCCGGTGAATGATTTTCCCAAGTTGACCCCTGTGTGCAAAAATTGCACACTCCCACACTGAGCAAAACCCTAGTTTACGAAATGAATGCACAATGAAGCCACTGGGCCATGGGGAGATGAGGGAGAGGGCCCCCTAGAGGTAATCGCATGCCAAGAGACCAACGGAGTCGATGGTTCGTCGATTTGACATCCGGTTTCTGAGTTATGTCGAGTTGCAAGTCGCATGAAAATGTCGTCCAGGGACACTTGGTGAATTTCTGTCCGGGAGCCAAAAAGAAAACGGAGCAGGAAGATTGCGTGTTGTTAGCTCGTGCAAGTGTGTGTGGGCAATGCCGACGTGGGAACACTACCAACATTGGCCCTGGGGAGGGTTTTGCAGAGTTGACCCACCAATGCAAGATTGCATGCAATAAAACTGAGCAAAACCCTAGTTTATGAAATGAATGCACAATGAAGCCACTAGGCCATGGGGAGACAAGTGAGAGAGCCCCCTAGAGGTAATCACATGCCAGGAGACCAACGGATTCGATGGTTCGTCGATCCGACCTCCGGTTTCCGAGTTATGTTGAGTTGCAAGTCGCGTGAAAATGTCATTTAGGGACACTCGGTGAATTTCCGTCCGGGATCCAGAAAGCAAATGGAGCAGCAAGATTGCATGCCGTTGGCTCCTGCAAGTGTATGTGGGCAATGCCGATGTGGGAACACTTCCAACACTGGCTCGGGGGAGGTTTTTGCAGAGTTGACCCACCAATGCGAGATTGCATGCAATGAAACTAAGCAAAACCCTACTTTACAAAATGAATGCACAATGAAGCCACTGGGCCATGGGGAGACGAGGGAGAGCCCCCTTAGAGGTAGTCGCACGCCAGGAGACCAACGAAGTCGACGGTTCGTCTATCCGACATCCGGTTTCCGATTTATGTCGAGTTGCAAGTTGGATGCAAATGTCGTTCAAGGACACTTGGTGAATTTCCGCACGGGAGCCAAAAAGTAAACGGAGCAGCAAGATTGCATGTCGTTAGCTCCTACGAGTGTGTGTGGGCAATGCTGATGTGGGAACACTGCCAACACTCACTCGGGGGATGGTTTTGTGGAGTTGACCCACCAATGCAAGATTGCATGCAATGAAACTGAGCAAAACCCTAGTTTAGGAAATGAATGCATAATGAAGCCACTAGGCCATGGGGAGATGAGGGAGAGGGCCCCCTAGAGGTAATCGCACGCTAGGAGACCAACGGATTCGATGGTTTATCGGTCTGATGTCCACTTTCTAGGCTATGTCAAGCTGCAAGTCGCATGAAAATGTCATTCAGGGACACTTGGCGAATTTCCATCCGGGAGCCAAAAAGCGAATGGAGGAGCAAGATTGTGTGCCGTTGGCTCCTGCAAGTGTGTGTGGGCAATGCCAATGTGGGAACACTGCCAACCCTGGCTCAGGGGAGGGTTTTGCATAGTTGACCCACCAATGCGAAATTGCATGCAATGAAACTGAGCAAAACCCTAGTTTACGAAATGAATGCACAATGAAGCCATTGGGCCATGGGGAGACGAGGGAGAGGCCCCCCTAGAGGTAATCGCACGCCAAGAGACCAACGGAGTCAACGGTTCGTCGGTCCTACATCCGGTTTCCAAGTTATGTCGAGTTGTAAGTCGCATGAAAATGTCGTTCAGGGACACTTGGTGAATATCCGCCCGGGAGCCAAAAAGCAAATGGAGCAGCAAGATTGCGTGCCGTTGGCTCTTGTGGGTGTGTGTGGGAAATGCCGACGTGGGAACACTGCCAACACTGGTTCGGGGGAGGGTTTTGCAGAGTTGACCCACTAATGCAAGATTGCATGCAATGAAACTGAGCAAAACCCTAGTTTACAAAATGAATGCACAATGAAGCCATTGGGCCATGGGGAGACGAGGGAGAGGGCCCCCTAGAGGTAATCGCACGCTAGGAGACCAATGGAGTTGATGGTTCGTCAGTCCGACTTTCGTTTTCTAGGCTATGTCGAGCTGCAAGTCACATGAAAATGTTGTTCAGGGACAAGAGACACAACATTTTGTCGCGGGAAACCCTCATGGGGAAGAAAACCTAGCAACCTTTCTTAGAATAATTATATGTTTAGAAATCAAGTACAATGAATCTATGAACAAACCCTAACCCTGAAGGGTTTTACCACATGAAAAAACCTTAATGAAAAATGACAACAAGAGTACTTATCTACATGAAGATTCCCTCCAAGCCATAAGGATAACCAAGCATATCCTTCCCAACCAACATTAGAAGGCACTTTATTTCTCGAATCCCGAGGTAATGTTTGTTCCTTTCACCAATGTTGCTTTGAGCACTTGTATGTAGTTACTCATATGTAGTATTGAATCTAATTGTAAAATCAAATATTGGGTGTTGATGAAATGTGTAGCATGTATTGCACTTAGTTTTATTAAATTACACTTGAACATTGACTTAACTTGTAATTTAATCATCCAAACAACATAGCTTTATAAAAACAACATTGCCTAGCCTTTCGAAGAAATATTTCGTTCTCAATATCTTCTCAAACATTCGTAGCTTAAAAGTATTTTGTTTTCAACTTCTCAAACAACTCTGTGTGGTTCTTATTTTCAATAGTGTTCATTTTATGATTAAGACATGACAAAAAAAGATTTTTAAACCTTCCTTGACGCGTTCTTATAAGTTATAACAATCAATTCTGATCTAAAAATGAATTCTAATATATTTAGTAGCCTACAGTGTACGTTGTGACTAACGGCTACCTAATTCAGTGATTTCCAAACCTACCATCTCCTAAACCCAACTACTTCCGAGCGAATTGTCTTCTTTTTACCTAGAGCTTGCATCTATTTAACTGAATGACTTCCATCTTTTGTCGAGAAGAGTAGGGATTTTTGAGAAGAATCTGAAGCTGAGGTGCAAGGTGCAAGCATAGGATTTATTAATGGAGAACGCTGACATATATTGCACACCAGTTCAGTTGCATGTAAAGGTAATAAGGTCTGTCATGGTGCCACCTTCCCGACCTTCTCCCAAAACCATCCTCTATCTTTCCAATCTGGACAACCATCTCCTTGTAAGTACCAGATTCGATACATTGCTTGTCTACAATAATGCCTCTCATCAGATTCATGCCGCAGCAGATCCGGTGAAGGTTATTCGAGATGCATTGTCACAAGTATTGTCTTACTATTACCCACTTGCAGGACGGGTAAGGAGAACCCACGACGGTTGTAAACTTCTTGTAGACTGCACTGGAGAGGGCGCTCTCTTTATTGAAGCTATCACTCATAACACGTTTTCAACAACTCTGGGAGAATTCGAGGAGCTGAAATCCTCGTTCGAGCAACTGCTCTTTCAGTTTCCGCTCACTGCAAAAGTCAAGGAAGTGTCCCCTCTCTTTTTTCAGGTAAGATCACCCTTTGCAATTGTTGCAACTAACATCTTAAATATGCATTGCCTAATCACAACTCGTGTTTTATTTTGAAAAAAATAGGTCACGCGCTTTCATTGCTGGAACTTTGTAGTGGGTGTGAGTTTCAACCATAGTCTGTGTGACGGATGAGGGGTGACCCGGTTTCTCGAGGGACTTGCAGAGATTGTGATAGGAGAGGTGAATCTTTCGATTGAACCAGGAGGGTCGTGTGTATGTGAGGCGGCCTACTCCTAGAAAGAATCCAGCTGCCCACGACCATGGGCTTACTCATACCATGGTAATGTATATCCTTCGATGATATTTGTTGTTTAACTTGAAATCTAGTGCATAAATCAGTTTTGTTAATGTTTGAACTGCATGTTTATTGCATCAGGAACCTGAGTTATCTACTCAAAACCTCTCATCGATGGTTGATGCAGCAGTCAGTGCCGCATCTGCAATGGCAACTGATCACACATAGGTATGTAACTATTTCAACATTTTGTGATGGTAGCTACCACCAGTAGGAGCAGTTCCTGGCCCCCCTGGTTTGACCATCCTGGATGTTCAACCAACGGCTTTATCTGATACATAGGCAACGCAATCTCCTTTTTCAGTTGAGGTGAGATGTCCTTCAGTGACCAAGTGTTTCATGCACTTTCCATGCACAAGTTGATAATTGTTGAGCTAATGTATTAGTACATAGTTAGTTGAATTTAACAATTGATATTTAATTTGCAGGATCCACAGATGCACACTGATCCTAGAGATGTGCCTAGAGGATCAACGTCGGGAAAGAACAAGAGGAATCTTGAGTTTTGTTGTGTCTTATGAGATATATGTACATTTGGATATATGTACATGTGGCTTGGATAGTTTTGGATAGTTTTGTACACATGTGCTTTTGGATACTTTTGGATATATATGTGCTTTTCGATACATTCACTTTTGGAGACATGTACATTGACTTCATTGTGCATGTACTTTTGGAGACATATACATTGACTTCATTGGATACATGTACTTTTGGATACTTTGGGATATATGTGTACTTTTGGAGACATGTGCATTGACATTTCACTTATAAATGAATGATACATTTCAATTTGTATTTGTTCTTCGGTTTCCACGTGTTCTTGTGTCAATCTAATGTGTTGATTTGTGTGGATTATCTATTACTCATGAATGCACTATGTCAAAAGAACAAAATATTATATTTAAAGGTTTCGACGAACTCACTACATGCATGCACTTATTGGTATCTAATTAAAATTTGCGATTTTGGATGATCATTACAAGTTAAGTCAAAGTTCTTGCTCCTGTAATTTAATCAAACTAAGTGCAATACAATGTTTTTCAAGGTTTCAACGAACTCACTCATGCACACTAATTGGATAGGTCTAATTAAAATTTGTGAGTTTATATGATTAAATTACAATTTAAGTCAATGTTCAAGTGTAGTTTAATAAAATTAAGTGCAATACATGCTACACATTTCATCAACGCCCAATATTTGATTGTACAATTAGATTCAACACTACATATGAGTAACTACATACCAGTGCTCAAAGCAACATTGGTGAAAGGAACAAACGTTTCCTCGGGATTCGAGAAATAAAGTTCCTTCTATTGTTGGTTGGGAAGGATATGCTTGGATATCCTTATGGCTCGGAGGTCATCTTCATGTAGATAAGTACTCTTGGTTTCATGTGTCATTAAGGTTTTTTCATGTGGTAAAACCCTTCATAGTTAGGGTTTGTTCATGGTTTCATTGTACTTGATTTCTAAACATATAATTATTCTAAGAAAGGTTGCTAGGTTTTCTTCCCCGTGAGGGTTTCCCGCGATAAAATGTTGTGTCTCTTGTGCATTGTTATTCTTATCTAGATCCTACATGTTAAATTCTTTATGTAAATGTTTTATCGTTAAATTTATGCATTGAACTAATGGTTATAATTGGTATAAAGCATTTATCTAGATCAAGTATAAAAAATTTAACATGGTATAAGAGGTGAGCTATCAAGAAGGAAATTATACAAGCCTTAAAAAACATAAACCCTAGGAAGACTGAAAGTCACCAAGTGTCCCGGACGGAATGTCACCACGTGTCCCTTAACGACATTTTCATGCAACTTGCAGCTCGACATAGCTGGGACACTGGACATCGGACCGATGAACCGTTGAATCCATTGGTCTCCTAGCGTGCAATTACCTCTAGGGGGCCCTCTCCCTCGTCTTCTCATGGCCTAGTGGATTCATTGTGCATTCATTTCGTAAAATTGGGTTTTGCTCAGTTTCATTGCATGCAATCTCGCATTGGTGGGTCAAGTCTGCAAAACCCTCCCCCAAGCCAGTGTTGGAAGTGTTCCCACGTCGGCATTTCCTATACACACTTGCAGGAGCCAACGACACGCAATCTTGCTACTCCGTTTTCTTTTTGGCTCCTAGACCGAAAGTCACCAAGTGTCCCTGAACGACATTTTCATGTGACTTGCAACTCGACATAACTCAGAAACTGGAGGTCGAATCGACAAACCGTCGACTCCATTGTTCTCTTGGCATGCGATTACCTCTAGGGGGCCCTCTCCCTCATCTTCTCATTTCCCAGTGGTTCATTGTGCATTCATTTTGTAAACTAGGGTTTTGCTCAGTTTCATTGCATCCAATCTCACATTGGTGGGTCAACTCTGCAAAACCCTCCCTCGAGCCAGTGTTGGAAGTGTTCCCACGTCGGCATTTCCCATACACAGTTGCAAGAGTCAACGGCATGCAATCTTGCTGCTCCATTTGGTTTTTGGCTCCCGGACCGAAAGTCACCAAGTGTCCGTGAACGACATTTTCATGCGACTTGCAACTCAACATAACTCGAAAATCAAAGGTCGAATCGATGAACTGTCGACTCCGTTGGTCTCCTGGCATGCAATTACATCTAGGGGGTCCTCTCTCTTGTCTTCTCATGGCCCAGTGGCTTCATTGTGCATTCATTTTGTAAACTAGGGTTTTGCTTACTTTCATTGCATGCAATCTCGCATTGGTGGGTCAACTCTACAAAACCCTCCCCCGAGCCAGTGTTGGAAGTGTTCCCACGTTGGCATTGCCCATACACACTTGCAGGAGCCAACGACACACAATCTTGCTACTCCGATTGCTTTTTGGCTCCCAAAGCGAAAGTCACCAAGTGCCCCTGAACGAGATTTTCATGCGACTTGCAACTCAACATAAATCGGAAACCAGAGGTTGGATCAATGAACCGTTTACTCCATTTCTCTCTTGGCGTGCGATTACCTCTATGGGGGCCTCTCCCTCATCTTCTCATGGCCCAGTGGATTCATTGTGCATTCATTTCATAAACTAGGGTTTTGCTCGGTTTCATTGCATGCAATATCGCATTGGTGGGTCAACTCTGCAAAACCCTCCCCCGAGCCAGTGTTGGAAGTGTTCCCACATCGATGTTTCCCATACACACTTGTAGGAGCCAACGGCATGCAATCTTGCTGCTCTGTTTTCTTTTTGGCTCTCGGACCGAAAGTCACCAAGTGTCCATGAATGATATTTTCATCCGACTCGCAACTCGACATAACTCGGAAACAGGAGGTTGGATCGACGAACCGTCAACTCCGTTGGTCTCCTGGCGTGTGATTATCTGTAGGGGGCCCTCTCCTTGTCTTCTCATCCCCCGTGGATTCATTGTGCATCCATTTTGAAAACTACGGTTTTGCTCAGTTTCATTGTATTCGATTTCACATTGGTGGGTCAACTCCACAAAACCCTCCCCCGAGCTAGTGTTGGCAGTTTTCCCATGTCAAAATTGCTCACACACACTTGCAGGAGCAAACGACATGCAATCTTGCTGCTCCGTTTTCTTTTTGGCTCCCAGACTGAAAGTCACCAAGTGTCCTTGAACGGCATTTTCATGTGACTTGCAACTCGACATAACTTGGAAACCGGAGGTCGGATGGACAAACCATCGAATCCATTGGTATCCTGGCATGCGATTACCTCTAGGGGGCCCTCTCCCTCGTCTTCTCATGGCTCAGTGGCTTCATTGTGCATTCATTTCGTAAACTAGTGTTTTTTCTTTTTTTTCAAATATTGGATCCACTGCAGCAGAAGAAATGCATTCTCCTTTGTCAAAGCATGGGAAATAGCAGAAAGATTGGCATTCAGAGGAAATAGCTCTAGAATATCTACTACATCAAGGTGTCTTTGAAAAAATGAAACTAAATAATTAACTGAATACATCAAAGCTCCTGTACAAGATGGTATTGTAAGGTAACTTTCAGAAAGGGTTGAAAATCCCATGGTAGTCGAGGGATTCCTCATGGATGCAGGCTGGAGAATCTTCAGAGAGCCTCATACCCTAATGATTTTTCCACCTTCATCTACTAGGGGAATATTCTTGCAAAGACTGGTAAGCTCTTCGGGTTATGGCAGCATTTGATACACTAGCCAAATCTATGTTGTTGGAAGAACTTACATATTTCAACAAAGGAGCATTTTGCAGGTGACTTGAAAATCCCTTCCAATTTTCAGCACTAAAAAAAAGAAGTTCAACGTACAGATTTTCAGGCAAGCTTGTCAACCAATTAGATAACCGAATACAAGGAGATAACCATGCCCAAAAAACTCAAGCTATCATAAAACTCTTGTTTATCAAGATAAGGATGGACTATGTGTACATTACGAGAATATAGATGAATGAAGTTGCTTTGATGAACTTGTTTTCTCACTTTGAGGCTGCCAATATGATCTCAATTTACGAGAAGCTTCCACGTAGCAATAATTTATACTCTGGATAAACTGAATATTAGTACTTGTTTTAAAATTTGATTCCCTCCCTTATCCCTGTTTTGTAGATCTGTGTTGGCCATTGTTTGGCCATTTTCCGTTAGATTGTGTGAAAAAGTATAGCATTTATTGTCCTCAACCTAGCTCACTTTACCTCTTCCTAGTTCAAAGGCGCTCATGAACCTCTATTTAAAATCACATGCTCCTCTATTTAATCATTCATGTCACGTCCAATTGAATTTTAATGGAGTCCAGGTTCCCATGCTCCCGTCAAATTAGTCCCATCATTGAATGAAATGAAGCTAGCTAAGGTTTTGAATTTAAATCATTCATGTCATGTCCAATTGAATTTAAATGGAGTCAGTGAAGCTATCTAATGCAATAGTTGCCAGTTAATCTATGAAACTAGGGTTTTGCTGAGTGAGGGAGTGTGTAATTTTTGCACACGGGGGTCAACATTGAAAAATCCTCCACCGGGCACTTATGCCTGGTGTTCCCAGCTAAAAACTCCCAAGACACACTTGCAGGACTCCCCGGAACTAGGTTTTGCTGCACGGTTGGAATTCTACGCCCCCGACAGGTATCCAGTAGGTGTCCTTGAAGGCCTTTTGGATGCGAGATGGAACGAACCATAGAATGATGACCGTCGATCCGATTGACGAACCGTTAACTCCATTGGATTCAAGATGTCTGGATAGCAGGTTCCCCTCTCCTTCGGTCCTATGGCCCAGGTGTCACCTTGTAGGTCCATCTTGGAAACTAGGGTTTTGCTCAGTGAGGGAGTGTGCAATTTTTGCACATGGGGGTCAACTTTGCAAAATCCTCCACCAGTAACTTATGGCTAGAGTTTCCAGCTGGAACCTCCCTAGACACACTTGTAGGACTCCCCGAAACCAGGTTTTGCTGCCCGGTTGGAATTCTATGCCCCTGGAAGGTATCCAGCAGGTGTCCCTGAAGGCCTTTTGGATGCAAGACGGAATGAGCCATCGAATGACGACCGTGGCTCCGATCGACGAACCGTCAAATCCATTGGATTCAAGACGTCCGGATAGTGCTAGGGGTGCCCCTCTCCTCCAGTCCCGTGGCCTAGGTGTCATCTTGCAGGTCCATCTTGGAAACTAGGGTTTTGCTCAATGAGGGAGTGTGTAATTTTTGCACACGGGGGTTAACTTTGCAAAATCCTCCACCGGGAACTTACGGCTAGCGTTCCCAGTCGAAACCTACCTAGACACACTTGCAAGACTCCTTGAAACTATGTTTTGCTGCATGGTTGGAATTCTATGCCCCCGGCAGGTATCCAACAGGTGTCCTTGAAGGCCTTTGGATGCAAGACGGAACGAGCCATAGAATGACGACCGTGGCTCCGATCGATGAACCGTCAACTCCATTGGATTCAGGATGTCTGGATATTACTAGGGGTGCCCCTCTCCTCTGGTCTCGTGGACCAGGTGTCACTTTGTAGGTCCATCTTGGAAACTAGGGTTTTGCTCAATGAGGGAGTGTGCAATTTTTGCACACGGAGGTCAACTTTGCAAAATCCTCCACCGGGCACTTAGGGCTAGCGTTCCTAGCTGGAACCTACCTAGACACACTTGCAGGACTCCTTGAAACTAGGTTTTGCTGCATGGTTGGAATTCTATGCCCCCGGCAGATATCCAGCAGTTGTCATTGAAGGCCTTTTGGATGCGAGATGGAACAAGACATAGAATGACGACCGTGGCTCCGATCAACGAACCGTCAACTCCGTTGGATTCAGGACATCTGGATAGTGCTAGGGGTGCCCCTCTCCTCTAGTCCTGTGGCCCAGGTGTCACCTTGCAGGTCAATCTTGGAAACTAGGGTTTTTCTCAGAAAGGGAGTGTGCAATTTTTGCACATGGGGGTCAACATTGCAAAATCCTCCACAGGGCACTTACGACTACCGTTGATGAGGAACCTAGAGGTGACAATGATGATGAATATTTTTATGATGATGATGATGGTGATGATGAAGATGTTGATGATGATGGTCATGGTGATGAAGATGATGATGAAGATGATGAGGATGAAGAAGATGATGATGATGGAGATGTTGATGAGGAAGGGAGAGATGACAATGATGATGACGATGTTGATGATGATGATGATTATGGAGATGATGAAGATGTTGACGATGATGGTGATGGTGGTGAAGATGATGATGATGATGATGATGATGATGATGATGATGAAGATGATGATGATGGAGATGTTGATGATTAACCTAGAGATGACAATGATGTTGGAGGCAGTATCTAAATGATACATAGGGTTTAGTGGTAGGGTTTGGTTGAGGGTTAGGGTTAGAGTTATAGAAGGAAATTGAATTAGGTCATTTCTCTAATGTACATTTTATATTAATGATATGGCTTGGTCTAAGGTGGTGCTCTCAAATAGCTAATTCATTATGAAATATTTAACAAGATGTTAATTAAATTTAATATAAGTTTATTGTTAAATATAGTGAGCATTGAGCATGGGAAACCAAATCTATGAATATGTGTATTGTTAAATATAAATTTTGTTGGGTGAAGCCAATAACCAACATAATCCAAATAATATAATCTTAGGGTTTATTGATCACATGTAAAAAATGGCATATTCATAAACTTGACATATAAGAGAACTTTTGGCATATTTATAAACAACGTAAACATAAATTTGGCATATCAAGAACACAAAATTGACATATTCACAAACAACATACATGAGAAAATTGAACATATATCAATATTCAATTACAAATAGTATAAATAGTATAGTATTAAAAGTATGTAACATACCTCATCATGCTAGATCCCACCTATTATCATACAACCAAGCCCTCTGGATCATCTCTTATACTGATGGTCTCCATTAGTCTCTCGTACTCTATATCCAATAAGAAGTAGCGTACCTTCGATGTATTTCGGTTGGGCATTGTTCGTAACTGGAGGTTTGTACCAATGATTAAGTTGGTAAAGTGATACACACTTGCACCTGGTTTGTAATCCTTGTAAACATATCCACCCTTCTTTCTTGCATTGTTGTCATTTGTCAAGTATTCACCTTTAACAACCATAGACCCGGTTGGGTAGTGGTTTTTTCATTGTCAGTCATGGACATAATGAGGGTTTTCTTTCCATCTATACAACATGCCAACCAGTAATCACCACCCCGTTCACTATCTTTTGAGGCAACCACTGCGTATATGTGCCCTGGATAATATGATTGTTGGTATATGATCAAAATATTTTTCTTTCGATACAAGGCCATTAATGTGCATTTGAAGACTACGTAAATAAACAAAAAAATGTTAAGGAAATGCATCATACCAGGTTGTACAAGGTCTGAGACATGATAAAAATCTACAAAAATAGATGATCAGTATTCTTCCAATGGAGTTAACTCAACAATTGCATGTTGATCAAGTGGATGTGATATGCAATCCCATCCATCAACCCAATCCGATGATTGACAACCATCCCTGTCACCATCACAACAAGGCGGGAAAAAACAAGCGAGTTTTCTAGTCCAAATTTCAAATACCAGGTTATCAGAGCTTCGAACCGAATGAAAGCCACGAGTCCTAAGCACAGTCTTGCATTCCCATGCATGTGAACGATCTATGTCTACCACCTCCCAAATAAATCTCTCCACATGTCTCTTTCTTGTAAATTCTACTTTCCTATTTGATTCCTCTCCCATTACTGATGTGCACCACCTGACTATAGATTAACCATTTTGAATAGTAGATACTATAGATACTTTCAATTCCTCTCTTCATAGGGTTGTTTTGACACATGCTCCGGCTCCATCATTCTCTCCTTTACCATGCCCAATCTCAAAATAGTTCCACATATGTGGCACTTTGTAGTTTTTATGCAATGAACACAACAATTGAAATATGCGTGCATTTTTGAACTGACTAGCACATCCATCAGGCCAAATCCAGTGTCAATCCATCTATATGTTCCTTCCCTTCACGTGATCATAGAAAATGATGAAGCAATGACGTACATAGTGGAATTCGTGGCACCTATCATCACTTATGTAGAAGTGATATTCCTTCAGAATTTCTCTTTGTTCTTCAGTGCTATTTGGGCCATGCCTATATGTCAGATGGACCATCAAGGAAACCCGCTCAGAGTGATAATATTGACTTTGGATCTCATTTTTAGGTTGCAGAGTGTATTTCTCGAAAAAATCAACAACTGAAAGTATAGCACCATGGGGAGATGTATATCTGCATATTCTAAACTCTTCATCCTGCCATCGTGCCAAGTGGACATGATGAACATAATCATGTGTATTTTCAATAAATTCCTTGAGGAAGTCACTAACTGGTACCTGGTGACACAAAATGATCTCAATGTGAGTTTTTTTGTAAGCAAGGATTGAAATGTAACTATTCAAACATAATTTCATAGATATAAATGCATACCTGAGATGTCACCAATTGTATTTTTTGCTTTCTTTCCCTGGGACTATTTCATAGCTAATATATTTGAAACTTTTCATGTATGTTAGTTTTTCAGAATTTACTTCAATCTGATCTAGGATATTAACTAAGAGAACAACATGTACACCATATCAATCATGGACACAATGATGCAAGCACACAAGAGACACGGAGTTTACTTGGGGAAAACCATAAAGGTGAAAAACCCCAATAACTTCCTCAGAGATAGATAGAGCAATGATACAACCCAAGCATAAGAGATAGACATCTCCTAGCAGTATCTTCTCCTCCTCCACAAGTGCGCCACTCTCCAAAGAGTGTGTGAGAGAATAGAATCATGAAATAGAGTGCCTCCCACACTCTATTTATACTTGAATTGACTTGCCTAATAACCTTTACTAGGTCGGCCTCAACTTAACCACATAACACAATGCTGAATGGGCCAACACCCAATAGGGTGGTCTAATAACCCTCCGACCCACATGACTTATACAGGGCCGACTCCAACAAGGTGGTCTAATAACCCATCAAGTATAATTTATGAGACTCACAATATAAATGATGACACTTCCATATAGAGGAATAATAACATCTCTATAGGAATAAAAACACTTCTGTATAGAGGAATAATACCATTTCTATAGGAGTATAATATACATATATGAAATACATTCCGAAGTTACATATACATCAACACTCCCTCTTAACTAGGAAGGTATTTCTCGACACAGATCTGCTAGCACAGGTCTTCTTATCTGGATCATCATCAGCGAATCATCGTCCTCGAATCATCGTCATCATCACTATCGCTGTTATCTCAATCAATCTCGGAATCTACTCGTCATAGGAAGTTCTATAGAGCCAGTCATTTTTCATACTAGATGTAGGCCCACCACCTGCAGGTCTTCATCATCACTGGTCATACTATGGAATTCTTAGAACTTATTACGTGCATCACAAAACCTCACAAGAGCATCCAGGCTATTACGAGCACACGGCTCTACCTATCATATCTCCCAGGGCTATATTATATGTGACTGTCACAAAACTTTAAAAGAGTGTCTTGACAAGCAAGATCTCTAAAGAGCATCTGAGGCCTTTTTCATCCTATCCAGATCTCCAGGACTTATTACATGTGACCCCTACCACAAAACCTTAAAAGGGTGTCTTGCCAAGTAAGAACCCTAAAGAGCATCTGAGGCATTTTTCATCCTGTCCAGATCTCCAGGTCTGATTACATGTGCTCATGGCAATGCCTCAAAAGAGCATCTGAGGCCTTTTTCATCCTGTCCAGATATCCAAGGTCTACTTACATGCCATAGGACAATGCCTCGAAAGAGCATCTGAGCCTTTTTCACCCTGTCCAGATCTCCTAGGTCTACTTACATGTCCTCCCAGAGCAATGCCTTGAAAGAGCATCTGAGGCCTTTTTCATCCTGTCCAGATCTCCCAGGTCTACTTACATGCTCATCTGCACAACCTATCCATGGCCATAGATTATCAACCTGCTACTCACCATACATCATCCTGATGTACACATGATCATCTTGATCATCAACACTACATCATTCTGCTGCATGTCATCTGGAGCAACATCCTGAAGCTCGTCATCCATGATCATCCTGATCATACAATGCATCCACCTGATGCATACACAGTATCTACCTGATACATATCGCCATACATGATCTACTTGATCATACAATGCATCCACCTGATACAGATACAAATACATTATCCACCTGATCATACATGATCTACCTGATACATCTACAGATACATACACATGATCCAACTGATCATATCCAGCATCCAACATGATGCGTACATACATATACATATAAATGATCCAACTGATCATATCCAGCATCCAATAGGATGCGTACATACATATAAATGATCCAACTGATCATATCCAACACCCAACATGATGCATACGCATAAATATAAATGATCCAATGATCATATCCAGCATCCAACATGATGCATATGCAGAGCAGTAACTGGAGCATCATCCTGATGCTCATCATCTAGCACTTACATCCATAGCCATGTGAAGTATCCTCCTTCCACCATGCTTGGAATGGCTTCAGCAAATGTCCCCATCACTTCTTCCTTGAATTGTCATCAATCTAAAGAACACCAATCCTCCCTCTGAAGTATTCTAACTTCACTCTAGCTAGTGGTTTTGTCAGCACATCTGCAATATGCTCGTCCGTCGCAACATTTAGGAGCTTCATTGCTCCTCTCTGCACCATATCCCTGATATAGTGATATTTATCTCAATGTGTTTCGACCTGTCATGGAACACTAGGTTCTTACACAGCTTCACACAACTCTAGTTGTCACAAAAGATACCAGTAGCCTCCAACGGGAGATCAAATAACTCAAACAGTAGCTTCTGGAGCCATACTGCCTCACAACTAACCGAACAAGCTGTAACATACTCTGCTTCGGTTGTACTCAGTGCTACACAGGACTGCTTCCTGTTAAACCAAGAGATCACACCTGATCCCATACTAAATCAACACCCAGATGTACTCTTCCTATCTGCAACACTGCCTGCCCAGTCCGAATCAACATAACCTTCCAGGTTAAACTTTTTATTCACATCATACTTGAGCCCATAATCAATTGTACCCTTCAGGTACCTCAGAATATGCTTTACAACAACCAGGTGAACTCCTCTAGGATCCATCAGGAATTGGCTCAATGTGTTCACCACAAAGCAAATATCTGGTCTCGTGTTCGTCAGGTACATCAAGGACCCAATCATCTGATGAAACACTGTGACATCAACCGGATCAGATGAAGCATCACACAGAAGCTTCAGGTTCGATGCCATAGGTGTGGCCATGGCCTTGCATTCCATCATCCCGAACCTCTTCAGGATCTCTACTGCATACTTCCCTTGTCCAAGGAAGATTCCCTCTGCACTCTGCCACACCTCCATGCCTAGAAAATAGTGCATCATCCCCAAGTCCTTCATCTCGAACTCAGTAGCAAGCTTCCACTGCGTGTCGGAAATCAATCTATCCTCACCTGTAACAAGCAAGTCATCCACATACAAAAGTAGTATCACTGGATTGCCTTCCTCAACCTTGTAGTAAAGGTTGGAATCTGTTTTACTCTTGGTAAAGCCCAAACTGGATAGAAAGCCATCTATCCTGCCATACTAGGTCCTGGCTTCCTATTTCAAACCATACAGGGATTTCTTCAGTTTTCACACATGTGACTCTCTGTCATGTATCTCAAACCCGAGTGGCTGCTCCACATACACTTCCTCTTCGACTACACCATTCAAGAAAGTTGTCTTGACATCCATCTAGTGTATCTACCATTTCATCACTACAGCCAGAGAAAGTACTGATCTGATGGAAGTATGCCTGGCTATAGGTGTAGAAGTCTCTTCATACTCAATCCCTCCTTCTGGGAGAAGCCACGAGCTACAAACCTTGCTTTGTATTTCTCCATGCTACCATCTACAGCATGCTTGATCTTATAGATCCATTTGCAAGTCACAACAGACTTCCCTTCAGGTCTTGGGATGGCATCCCAAACATCATTCTTCATGATCGACTGGTACTCCTCGATCATGGCATTCTTCCCGAATCCTGGGAACTTCAATATATTCAATATCTTTAATAGATAACTTTGTTGCTGAAACAAATGTTGTAGTCCTTCTTTTGTAGGTGCTCGTATACGATCTTTCCTACAAAACAAGTTAAATTGCATGATTAGAAACATCTCATAGTTTTCAGAACAAATTCTTACACATAAAGAAATATGTCATACAGTCATGCAATTATTTTATCCAATGCTTAAATACAACATTCATCCATATCCTGTAACTTTCTAGATGCCTTCCAATCTCTACCAGAACATTGTTAAGAGTTTGCATTACTCCGAACATATCAGCAAAGAGGTTTCATTCTAGATAAGTAGCAATGGAATGTTGTACAGTGCCAGAGGCCACTTACCCATCACATGCATATTAGTAGTATACTGTTCATTAATGCAATTATTCTAATATGCATAAAACACACTCTAAGTCTAGGAACATAAGCATATACATCATTGAACAATATTATTTAAACAAACAAATATGCAAGAAATGACAATTCAAATACTTATCTTTGTTTGGTTGTAGGGTGGACTCCCTCTTAGTCTTTGCTTCCTTTCTGCAACTCCATTATGATGTAGATTGTGAGAAGTGGTCGACTCCCTCTGAATATTTGCATCCTTGCATAAACTACTGGAGTGTGCTCTCTCTTGATCTTTGCTTCCTGGATTACTTGTCCTTGAACTTATATCCATCCTCAATCACTATGCATGCTTACAGGTATCATTATTGTGATATCCTTGAGATCTCATACATAATCATACATCTATTAGTATATTCTCAATACTATCAAAACACAATAATCTTAAGCATGTATAAACAGAAATAATAAGCATTAGTATTCAAGGACTCTTATGGTTAGTCATATCATAAATTAAAGCAAGAAACATAATATGCCTAAACCCGTGATTACTCAAACCTATACTTTCATGACTCTTCTGGTTAGTCATATCATCAATTAAGGTAAGAAACATAATATCCATACACCCATGTTTATTCAAACCTATGAATAATCATTATCAATCATGCCATGTATATTTATATAAGAGATCCTATGACAAGGTAGGATTCTAACTTGATATAGGAAAAACATACCTGGATTAGTATGTTAGCTAGTTATGTCTAACATACCCACATGATGTCTTCTTGTTCTCTTCAATGACTTATGCTAGTAACCTGCATATCTCATAGGTTAACCATTATAGAACCAAGTTATACATACCTCGTAAATAGATCTTCTAAGTGATCCATGACAATGGATGAATCTTTGTCTTCATGTCACCATGATCATATGTTCTTGAACTAGAACATGATTTGTCTTTCTTGGTGTACCTTTCATGTTAGCGGACAACATAAACCTCATACAACACCATAATGAATTAGTACAATCATAAGTGTCAACACTCTAATCAATGAATATCTTCTATCATGATAATTTTATTAAGGTGATACAACAAGTCTAAATTTAATCAACATTGTACTAACCGTAATAATATGAAGACAAACATACCATAAACTTAATCATGAACAAATCTCGAAACATACCTAGATAAGTCATACCTGTCAAGATTTCTTGTAATATTCTTATGTAAGGCCTTAGCCTCATTTCCCTCTGAAACAGGAATTTCTTCACTTATGTAGGTGACCAATCCATTCTCTTCTAGGATTAACCCAATCCACTTGATTTGCAGGAGCTCAATCTGGAGCTGGATTGGGGTTTGTTAGAGAAACCCTAAATATTCAAACTTTGAATTTCAAACTTATGAAAGGATAGATAGATGTGCCTTGATGAGCTTATCAAGCCGGTATACTCATAATTTGAAAACTGCAAAGTTTCACCCCCCAAAATTTCCTTTGAAACTTCCAGATCTTCTGGAAAGAATCCCGAACTAGGGTTTGATAAATCCCACCCTTCTTCCCAACCAAAAGGTTCGATCCAAATCTCTAAACTTTGATTTTTCTGAGGAGCTTCCAGCCATTTTCACAGACTTCAAAAATTCCAACTTTTGTAGAAGCCCTAATTTTCCACTTTTTTTTATCAAAGTCCCGAACCAGGGTTTGATCAAGCTTGGCCTTCTACCCAACCAACAAATTTGATCTTGGTCTCTAAATTTTTATTTTGATGAGTAGCATTCAGTCATGGTCTCCGATTACAAAAATACCAACTTTCTCCAAAACCCTAATTCCCAGAGCCTTGAATGAAGGTTCTAAAAAATAATTATGTTTTGACAGAAATATGCACTTGAATGTTTCTGGTTTAACTCCGAACTCTCCAATCTACAGGTACTGAAATGTTTTTCTGTGGTATCCTGACTTGTCATATGTCCAACCCCATAGTTCTTACTTCAAATGGATTATCTGAGAGAGAGTTATTCCAAGTGTCGCAATGTGACATGTTGATGGGATAAAACACGAGAGTGAACTTCTATGGTGTACCACATGTCAGTGGTTCAGTTTAGGCCTCTGAAAAAGTTACCTGAGAAAGTACAGTCCGTGCACTACCTGTCACTCTTTACGAAATTTTATTTGGAGCTTCCTAGCCCAAGTTATGAACTTTTTTCCTAGGTCACCTGTTTATGACTTAGATTTGGAAGAGGCAGAAACCCTAGATTGTACAGATCATAAAACACAAAGTACAACGAATTATAAGTTTTTCTTTGGAAACAAAGTACATGGGGATTTGATCTTCGACCTGTAAAAGTTTCAGATCCAAAAACGTCGTAAAAATGGATTTATAGCGAAAGTTCTACGATGACGGTTTTTTGCTATATCAAGCCCTAGCATCACAAGTGCAACAAGTGTCATACATGCCATACCATACCTTCTTTCAGGCTAGCTTTGATACCATGTTAGTTTTTCAGAATTTACTTCAATCTAATATAGGATATTAACTGAGAGAACAACATGTACAACATATCTACAGCATATCAATCATGGACACAATAATCCAAGCACACAAGAGACACAGAGTTTACATGGGGAAAACCATAAAGGTGAAAAACCCCAATAACTTCCTCAGAGATAGATAGAGCAATGATACAACCCAAGCATAAGAGATAGACATCTCCTAGCAGCAGCTTCTCCTCCTCCACAAGTGCGCCACTATCCAAAGAGTGTGTGTGAGAATAGAATCATGAAATAGAGTTCCTCCTGCACTCTATTTATACTTGACTTGACTTGCCTAATAACCTTTACTAGGTCGGCCTCAACTTAACCACATAACACAATGCTGACTGGGCCGACACCCAATAGGGTGGTCTAATAACCCTTTGACCCACATGGCCGACCCCCAATAGGGTGGTCTAATAACCCTTCGACCCACATGACTTATACAGGGCCGACCCCAACAAGGTGGTCTAATAACCCATCAAGTATAAGTTGCGACATTCACAATATAAATGATGACACTTCCGTATAGAGGAATAATACCATCTCTATAAGAGTACAATATACATATATGAAATACATTCTGAAGTTACATATACATCAACAATGTCTACAACCATTTTCTCAAATTCACTGTCTCCACTCTCATGCATACATTGGCTCAATAATGCCATTCCAGCATAGTTGGGGCATGTTCCATGCAAACAAGATTTTGCATAGTATGTTTTCCCCTCAGGCCTATTGCACATGATGCTATGAATGAATTCTCTTAATGAAGTCGGTGGTATTGTCAGGGAGAAATCCTGCACATGGTTAGTATGCAACACACGACGAATGTACAAAAATGTTTCATAGTAATATTCATATTCTACATAGTATCTACAGCAACAAGTGTTACGAAGAGTATTTATTCTAACATACCATGGCTTACATTTCTCAAAATATCTTTGCCCCAAGTTCAATTGTCTATGTTCATTCCTAAATTTCTTGTATAGTTATGTCTTTGTTATATCAAGAAGATGCTTAGTATGTGGTTCACGATCCTTTGAACCCCTTCTCATTTTTAGTACATCCTTTCGGTTTGAAGAAGGCCTTGTGTGATCATGCCAAAAACTCTGCACTAGTCCCTTTACTGCATCAACTAGCTTCATTTCACGACGTGGAAACCAACCAATAAAGGCCCAAAAATCTGTCTGATCAGTTGTGTCAAGATGTTCTCTTCTAATAGAATAACTACGGAGGGTTTTTACATTCAAATTAACTACTTCAGATGTAGGCCTGAGAATACGAAGGACCCTGGTGTTCTTATTTGCAATTGATTGTGACAACACACGACGAGCCGCATTGCGGTCCTTTGAACATGTGTTCTTACCAATTTTACCAAATGCATCTACTAAGCTTTTAACTATATGAGAACTTGGTTCAGAATTCTTTATCATCTTTATCCCTAACTTTTTCCTAACAACGTTCATGCTCCTAGATTTTAACAATGATAAAAATAATCTACATTTATCTCCATCACATTTAGAAACAAAATATTTATCAAGTATCTGTTGAGTTTGATAACCAATACTACATTTAGATAGCGTACCTTCAATGGAATTGATGAGACTTTCATCAACTTGTATACGCTTCGGAGTTCTTCGATGTGTGCTTGCTAATGGAGGTAAGGGGGTTGGAATTCTACCATGTAGCGCATCACCAAGATGCTCTGGAGTTTCAGTAGTAGCTTGGAGTCCTTCATTCTCATCCTGGTAGTTGGATGGTGGAAGTCCAACATCCTCATCGATGGTACGGATAACATTTTCTTCTTCAATAGTAGGAAACATGTCCAACGCCTCTCTGACTTCATCACTTGTATAACCACATCCGGATAACAAATTTTGTGTTCGTTCATGAGATTCATCTTGAAATGGTAACTTATCACTTTGACTTGAATTGGGAATTGAAACATCCCCTAATGATCACCTATGTTTTGCTTCTTGATTACTTCCATGGGGTGCTTGTTCAACAACTATTGTGGAAATTGAAGGTCCCTCTTGTCGTGGATTAATGATGAACCGTGGTATCCTCTACAATTGGATTTGCATTAGTTTCCAAAGAAAGCCTCCGATTCACCATGTGTATTCTTTTCTTTTCTTTCTCTTCTTCAATGACTTCTTGAGGTCTCTTCTTCCTTGCTGATTTTCTTCCTCGGTTACTTGGATTCCCCATCACCACAATGATCAATTCAATATAGTTTTTTTTTGTTGCTCCTCAATTACAAGATTTCAAACCTTTAGTGATTTCTAGAACTATAGATCCTTCAAGGTGCTTCAATCTTTCTTCTCAAATATTCATCTTTCCCATCAAAACAATTATGAATGAGAAAATTTACCTTTGGTGCTCTTCAATAATAAGCAAATGAAAGTTAAATCATAAATTGTTTGGGCTCTTTGATTCTCTTGTACAATTGTGTATATCCACCATCACCATGAAATGGTCTTGAAGCTTGATATCTTATCTTGTGTGCTCCTCAAATATAGGCAAAATGAATCTTTCAAAGACCTTATCTTTGGTGTTATTCGATTGGATATTCTTCAAGCTTGTTGATTATCTTCTTCAAATATGGCCATATAACCCAACACCACACTGAACAACCATGAAAGATGTCCTCAATGCTGCACCTGCATAACAAAAACAATGATGGAGATGGTGTAGAGTGTGATTATTTCCAATGGCAGGCTCATGTTGTTTGAAAAAATCATGGGATTTGTTGTTTTGGCTTAGATAGAGTAAAGTTGCTCTCGAACAGGGACAGACCACTGTTTATAGAGTTACAAAACGTGCACGCATTATGTAAAGCTAAAATGCACACGTGATATGAAGAATAAAAATGCATATGCGATATGGTTAAGAACAATAAATAGGTTAGGTGCACGGCTAGGGAAATGGATAAAATCGAAAGAAAACAAATGTTTTGTATGGTTACATACACAACAAATGCTTTTAGTGTGGGCCAAATGTTTTGTATGGTTTGATACCCCCCTAGCTCTCTCCCAATAATCCCTAGATACCCCCTATCTCTTTCTAAATATATTTCCCTCATTCTCTCTACATCCCTCCCTACATGTTTCTTTCTCTCCCTTACTGCAGCCATGTCCCTACCACCCCACTCTCCATCTCTCCACCTTCTCTTTATCTTCGTCAGTATCCCTCCCTAATGACAATGAAGATGATCATGGTGCAGATGAAGATGATAAAGATGATGTTGATGAAGATGATGGTGATGGCGATGGAGATGTTGAATATGATGATGAGGGTGATGATGATAGTGATGAAGAAGATGACGATAATGGAGATGTTGATGGGGAAGGGGGAGTTGTCAATGATGAGGAAGAGGAGGATATAAGATGATGATGAGGATGATGGTGGTGGAGATGTTGATGGTGATCAAGATGTTGTTGATGATGATGATGGTGATGATGATGAATATGTTGGTGATGATGGTGATGGAGATGGTCATGAAGATGCTAATGATGATGATGGTGAAGAAGATGATGATGACGATGGAGATGATAATGACGATGATGATTATGATGATGATGAGATGATGATAATTTTGATGATGATGGTGATGATGATGGTGATGATGTTGGAGATGTTGTTGATGATGACGAAGATGATCATGATGATGAAGAAGATGATGATGATGGAGATGTTGAAGAGGAACCTAGAGATGACAATGATGATGAAGATGTTGATGGTGATGGTGATGGTGATGATGATGATGATGGTGATGACAATGATGATGGTGATGGTGATGATGATGATGATGGTGATGACAATGATGATGGTGATGGTGATGTTGATGATGATGATGAAGATGATGATGATGATGAAGAAGATGATGATGATGGAGATGTTGATGTGGAACCTAGATATGACAATGATGATGAAGATGTTGATGGTGATGGTGGTGATGATGATGATGGTGATACTGATAATGATGATGATGATGGTGGTGATGGTGATGGTGATGGTGATGTTCATATGATGATGATGACGATGACGAAGATGATGATGATGATGGAGATGTTGATGTGATGAGGAAGATGATGATGATGATGGTGATGATGATGAAGATGTTGACGATGATGATGAATATGTTGATCTGATGATGATGACGAAGATGATGATGATGTCGATGATCATGAAGATGATGATGACGATGGAGATGGAGATGTTGATCTGATGATGATGAAGATGTTGATGATGGAGATGACAATGATGATGGAGATGTTGATGATGATGGTTATGGTGATGACGATGAAGATGTTGAAGACGATGGTGATGGTGATGAAGATGATGATGATGATGATGATGATGAAGAAGATGATGATGGAGATGTTGATCTGATGTTGATGAAGATGATGGTGATGATGATGAAGATGTTGATGATGATGATGATGGTGATGAAGACGATGATGATGATGATGATGAGATGATGATGACGACGATGATTTTGATGATGATGGTGATGATGATGATGATGATGGTGATGATGATGGAGATGTTGATGAATATGATGATGATGATGATGAATATGATGATGATGGAGATGTTGATGAGGAACCTAGAGATGACAATGATGATGATTATGTTGATGGTGATGGTGATGGTGATGGTGATGGTGATGGTGAGGGTGGTGGAGATGGCGATGATGATGGTGATGGTGATGATGATGGTGATGGTGATGTTCAAATGATGATGATGACGATGAGGAAGATGATGATTATGATGGAGATGTTGATCTGATGAGGAAGATGATGATGATGATGATGATGGTGATGATGATGAAGATGTTGACGATGATGATGATGATGGTGACGATGATGAAGAGTTGATCTACTGATGATGACAAAGATGATGATGATGTTGATGATGACGAAGATGATGATGATGATGGAGATGAAGATGTTGATCTGATGATGATGAAGATGATGATGATGGTGATGATGATGAAGATGTTGATGATGATAGGGAACCTAGAGATGACAATGATGATGAAGATGGTGATGGTGATGGTGATGACGATGAATATTTTGATGATGATGGTGATGGTGATGGTGATGACGATGAAGATTTTGATGGTGATGGTGATGGTGATGGTGATGAAGATGTTGATGGTGATGTTTAGATGATGATGATGATGATGATGATGATGATGATGGAGATGTTGATTTGATGAGGAAGATGATGATGATGATGATGATGGTGATGATGATGAAGATGTTGATGATGATGATGATAGTGATGAAGATGATGATGAAGATGATGATGTTGATGATGTTGATGGAGAACCTAGAGATGAAAATGATGATGAAGATGTCGATGATGATGATGATGGTGATGATGATGAAGACATTGATGATGATGGTGATGGTGATGAAGATGATGATGATGATGATGATGAAGATGATGATGATGATGATGATGATGATCAAGATGATGATGATGGAGATGTTGATGAGGAAGGGGGAGATAACAATGATGATGAAGATATTTATGGTGATGATGATGGTGATTATGAAGATGTTGATGATGATGGTAATGGTGATGAAGATGATGATGAAGATGATGAGGATGAAGAAGATGATGATGATGGAGATGTTGATGAGGAACCTAGAGATGACAATGATGATGAATATGTTGATGATGATGATGATGGTGATGGTGATGATGATGAAGACGTTGATGATGATGGTGATGAAGATGATGACAAGGAGGGTATCCACCTTATGTATATATTCAAAATTATCCAAGTCCCTATAGAACTCTCTCCCTTTGTTCTCCCTTAATCACTAATCCTATGTTCCTTTATCCCTTCCCCCTGCCCTCTCTATCTCACCTTATATCCCTCCCTCCCTATCTCTTTCTTTAGATCTGTCCCTCGATATGTCCATCACTCCCTTTACCTCCCTCCCTCTATGTCGCTTTCTCTTCCTTACACCATCTTTGTCCCTACCACCCCACTGATTCCTCCTTCCCTATCACACACACACACACACACACACAACCTCCCACTTTCTTTCTCGCTCACACCTCCCTCTAGTATCTCTCTCCCCAACCATCAATCTCTCTCTCTCTCTCTCCGTCTCTCTCTCTCTCAAACAAACACACACACACACACACACATTATGTCCCTCTCCATTCTCAAGCCCATTCCCCCTCCATCCATATCTATCTCCACCTTTCTCCCTCCATCCCTACCCTACCTTCTCTCCTTCCCTCTCTCATCGCCTCTCTCTCTCTCTCACCTTCTATCCCTCCCTCATGTTATCTTTCCCTCAACCTATCCCAATATCTCCATCACTCCCTCTCTCTCTCACACTTTATGTCCCTTCCCCCTCCTCTCTCTCTCTCTCTCTCTCTCTCTCTCTCTCTCTCTCTCTCGCCACCACTCCCTGCATGTCTCCCACCAACACTTTTTTTCCCTCCCTTCCTATCTCTTTATTTCGTTCTATCCCCATCTATCTCTCACTCCCTCTAAATCCATTCCTCCCCATTTTCCCTCTACCTCCCTCACTCTATGTCTCTCCCCATCTTGTATTCTTTATTTCTCTCTCACATCCCCCTTACCTCCATCCATTCCCCCTTGTCACTCAAGTCTCACTTTCAACTTCTAACCTTATACCTCTTCAGAACCTCTTCTACTTTTAATAGTGCTCTCAAGCTCCACTTCTGTTCACCCCCTATATTCCATCATGTTCTCATTCCCTTCATCTCTCCCACTCAAGCTTCCAACATCCTTCTAAGCCATTCTAAGCCCTTGACCCTTTCCCACCCCTATTAAATATTAACCATAGATTCCCTTGACCCTTCCCCACCCCTTCTCAAATATTAACCATAAATTTCCTTGAGTCTTCCACACCCTCTCTCTCTCAAGTATTAAACATATATTTTATGATTTACATAACGCGAGCACGTTTTGGCACTACATAACGCGTACGCATTATGCATTTATATAACGTGTACGCGTTATGTAGTTATATAACGTGTGCGCATTCTTGAATTCTAAAAGCACGGAAATATTTTTGAATTTAAACAAAACACGCTCATGTTTTGTAGAGCCTAAACCAAGCCGACTCACTTGCTCGCATGTCAACAATAATCCTATGTGTATTCTTTGGAGTTTGCTTCGGTATATCCAAACCTGTGCTATGTTAATGATAAACCAAAGCTAATTGGGTATTTATTCCAGTTTCAGGAGAAGCCTGTGCTTAGCCACTCATTACATTATTCTACACACAGTCATTTTTGACGAAATATTAGACACAAATAGCATTTTTTTTCTGTAGATTCCAAATATGTAACTTTTATTTCGAAATATTAATTTTTCTTATTTTCTTTCAATTTCTTTTGTGTCCTACCTCCTTAACTCGTGAAACACACTGTTAGTGTTACTTCCATAACTTTTTCAATTCTTGATCATTTAAAAAAAAATTGTATGGTGCACAAGAGGACACTAACCTCCACGTTCTATGAAAAACCCATTTCAAGATTTCTGCATTAAGACCTTCAAAGGTTGCACCCACAAAAGAGGTACTATTTTTGAGGTTTGATCACTTAAAAAATTATAAAAATACTAATTTAATTTTTGAAAAATAATGGCGCACAAGTGCTATGTGTTCTCTACATGCATGCCCATTTTTGTAGCTTGATTCCATCATTTAGGCCCTCAAAGGCTACACCCACAAAAACATATACCTTATGATTTGTCGAAAAACAAAAGTGTCTGTTAGGAAAAATGAAACTTGACATAGCTATGCAAATTTTCAATACATAAAAGTTATATATTCGGAAACATGATTCAATTTCCTACATTTCATCTTTTTTACTCAATGCAAGATTTTTTTCGTAAGTATCTCAAAAAATCCAAGTAAGTTGAGGGATGCCTGATTTTTCAGTTTTCTATTACATCTAACGCGCCAAAAGTGATCGTCTTTAGCTTGCGCTGACCCTTATGCTAGAGATGCCTTGGGAATATTTTGATATTTTTTCTCCATCAAATAAACATAGCATGAAGATGAGAGCATGGACAAAATTTCATGAACTAATCAATATGGACCCTCTCTCATGATTGCTTCTTAGGATTTTATTCAAATTGAAGAGGCTCAAGAGAGAACCTCATCCATACCATCCTTGTGTGAAATAAAAATATATTCATGGTAATAATTATTGGTTTACATTGCATACTTCATCTTGTCTAGTGTTCATATGAGTTTTTTTAGATGTGAACTTTGAATTCTTCTTGTCAAATTCATTGTTTTCTATGCATGGATATTGTTGTAGGCATATGATAAAAACAAAAAGGCATAGGAGAATCTCAAATCTTGTGAATGAAAAGAATTATTTACAATTCACCATACCTATAGAAATGATCTCCACTTGCAATGGAAACTGGTAGCTTGAATGTATCCACTAGATTCCAAGACCAATGAAGATGTTTGTTAGATTCCAACGGTGATTTTGTGTCCAATAGATCAATGAGTGTCAAAAATATCAATGAGTGTGAGCCAATAAGCAACTTGTAAGAGCTTGAAACCTGCGAAAGAAATGAAACCCATGTTTTTGGTAGAATTCTAGGGAACATAGAACTCTATTTTTTTAACTAGCAACAGGCACGCGTATGCATGCTTAAACGAGTGCACGTTTGTTTGTAGTGCGTACACGTCACTAGCGCGCATGCACTAAAACAAGTGCACATACCCCTGCATAACGTTTACACCATTTATTACCCAACATTTACACCATTTAATGCTAAACCTTCGCCCACTTCGAAAATATTTGCAGAAATTGGACTCGAAAATATTTTTTCTTGGAGTCCTTCAAAGATGAAGGGCAATTTAAGTAATTGTACTTCTATTGACAAGTATAAATTAACTAAACCCTTCCCCCCAAAAAATGCAAAAAACAAACATTGCCCATCCAAATTTTTACAATCTTAAATAATTGAGCACTCCTTAATATCTACATGATAAAATCGTATCTTTTCAATAAAACCAAATTTGAACACATTAATTTGACATATATGTAACATTAATTTTACATTTCATTAAATTAGCAATTCTTTTGTTGTACTTTTTTGGTTTAGACCACACTTCATTGTACAAAAAACTACTTAGACTATGCAATAACCATATTGCGTCATCTGCATGATCTTATGCATAGTGCAAGACGTTGTAACTAGATATAGTCTTAAAATAAAATTAGAACCATGAGAAAATTACTTATTGTTAACTATGTACAAAAACAAGCCAATAACCAAAATGATGCTATAATAAACCTACAACCAAAATATACATATAAAACCAACCAAAACCTTAATTCAAACCGGAGAGAGGGAAATCATCCAAGCTTGAGAGATGTAAGAATGATGGGCATTAAGTGCCTAAGAAAAAAAATACATAGCTCAAAAAACCATTAAAAAAAACCTCCATGCCAAGCAAGTTAGCAATGCTAGCATCATAGGGGCATCGACATCAAATTTTGTTGTTCAAGACTTGTCACGACAACATACAGGTATGGGATGGAGGGAAATGGAATCAAGCCTAAGTCAACTGGAGCGTTGCAACTCACTACATGTTTGAGTCTCAAGAATCTACCTTTTAAATTGAACCAAAATAACAAAAGAAGTTTGTTAATGGCTCGATTTGAAAAAATTCTAGATAGATGAGTAATTAAGAGCTCGAGGCTCTAAAATTCGATGTGTTTTTTACAAATCCACGATTCGGTGAATTCATAGTTATTGGCATGAAATAAGTTATTTAATGAAAGAATCAATGTATCTACCTCTATGTCGACATTGTTTTCCATGCTAATGCAGGCCACTACCCTCCTTGTTGTCTTACCAAAAGGCATGAGAATGAGGAATAAGACTTAAAATTATGGACTTCACCATCAAAGAAGCCTTACAATCACATTGGTAAGGAGTGATAAGAAGATCACAACAATCCAATATGTAAAATCTCAGATGATAGTGTCAATTAAAGACTTATATGTTAAATTTAATATAGGACTTACTTATAGCTGTCTCGGGAGCTTACTCTTTGCGTCTTGACACATTTGATAATTTATGGTTGTCTATGCGCCTTGACCCAATTGATATTGCAAGGTGAGGATGTGCATGCATAATAATCCTTATTTATGACTATGCGATGAGGATTTAAATGGAAGAGGATGTAAAGACATGTTATTTTTATATGTATTTTGGTGGCGAGTGTCGAAGAGAAATGTGGTGATAAACCATATATGTTTGGAAGGACAGAGGGAGGTTACATGATGATGATCATGCCACCCATCAAATTGAAGACAATTCCTGAGCCAAAAATTGTTTTTTAAAATTTTATTAATAACCATTGTGGTACTTTGGTCCAACTGTTTTTTCTAGCTCATTGTTTCTCCATATTGTGTGCCTACTACCACCTCTCTATATCAACGCATAAATCAACCCCTACTTGGTTTGTGGTTATAGTTGCATGCCATTATTTGTAGTTGCATGCCATTGAATGTTGTTTAGAGTTTTCGTGAGTCTGTGACATTCATGCAATAAATTAAGTCTTGTAGAGGAGGACTCATCAAAGAGTCAATTTGAATTTCATTTTGACAAAAAACATATTTTGTAAAGATCAAATGCCATGAATGCATCCTCGGACTACCATGCAAGACCATGGATATGTTGCAAAGCATTGAACATCATCGAAGAATTAAAACAGGTTCCTCGAGATCTTATTGAAGCATATTGAGCTCAATTGAATTCCACTTGAGCCTTAATTGAAAATTCTAGACCTCAAGCGTCATCAATAGCACATAGAATCCATGACACTATCCCTATACAAGGAGTCTTTTGCATATGAATTGAATATTGCTACAATTATAATGTCTTGTGAATCAAGGATTTATGTTGACTCCTTAACCATGGCTAGTGGAGGGAAACAAGAGCCTCCAACACTAACTCTTTCTTCTTAGGCACAAGCACCATGAATGAGTCCCTAGACGACCACATATGATATCTATAGGGTATTAGTCAACTTCAAGTGTGTTATGTGTGCCATGACTAGGCTAGTTGTGAACCAAAAATGGGTCTCGAGGTCTGACCAAGGTATATGGACAACAAGAAGCTTCTCATGCCTTAAATGAAGCTTCTCAGGCTCAAGCACCATGAACAAAACCTACAACTCAAGAAGCTTCTTAGGATATGATGTTGAATGCATCTTCAAACCACCACACATAGCCCTTGTGGGGTATCTCTAGCAAATGTAGAGTGATACATATACCATGATTAGGCTACATTGCATGCCTTAAACAAGTTGATGATGATGATGATGATGACTAATAGTCATCATCATCATCATCGTCATCATCATCATCATCGTAATTGTCGTCACCATCATCACTATCATCATCATAATCATCATCATCATCATCATCATCATCATCATCATCATCAACATCTTCGTCATCAACATCATCATCATCATCATCATCATCATCATCGTCATCATCTCCATCATCATTGATGATGATGATGATGACGAATGATGATAATGATGAATTATGATGATGAAGATGATGACGACGATGATGATGATGATGATGATGATGAATATGGTAGATGATGATGAAGATGAGTACGAAGATGAAGATGATGATGATGACGATGACGAATATGATCATCATCATCATCCTGTTGGGCCCAAGTTGGGACAAAGTTTTGGTAACACTTTTGATAAGCGAGAGTAATTTTGTCTAAGTGTTGAGGGTGCTGCGAAGTTGTTCGTACCATCCAATTTTTGACCATGTTGTGAAGTTGCATGCAACATCCAAGTTTTGGAAGTACCACGAAGAGCAACACTACAAGGAAGCAGTGCTGCGAAGCAGTCAGGCCACGTGGAGCCAGCAAAGCGGAGTGCTGGACAAGGATCAAGTACATGTACCGGATGGACCAGTAGTGGTCTAATTTTGGAATGATGCTCCAGGAGTACCGAGCGGCGGGCACGAGCAAATCAGGAAGGCGGCCAATGCACGAGTTTGTTAAGGAAAGGGCAGCTCAGGGAAAGCGGTGGCTTGGCATGCCTAGTGGGCGAGACCGTTAGAGATGAACGGTTCAGTGAAAGTGACCTGTTGGTACACGTGCGACAGGAAGGCCGATAGCGACAAAATGAAGACGTGGAGAACCGCCATGATGAAGCAGACGCTACCAGATGCCAGCAAGCCAGTTTAGGGAAATGTTGTTGCAGCAACACCCCTCCCCAAAATTTTGTACATGTTGGGGCCCCTCCTGTATTTTTTGTAGAAAGTTTGCTTGAGAAGCCATCCCAGCCGTCCGCTCTGTTTTCAACATAAAATTTTGCTTCCCTGCTGAACAGCTTGCCTTCAATCCTTCCATGTTCTTCCCGGTGAGCCGAAAGGTAACTTAGTTTTTTGCCCAAACGTTTTGGAATAAGTCAGTCTTTGTCCCGAAACGGCGGGAGTCAAACGTCCAACCCTTCCGAAACAGCGGGAGCCATTGGGCAAAACCACCCGAAACAGCGGAAGCTTTCGAACGAGTCTTCCGCGACCACGGAAAGGTTCGCGTTGTTCTCCCGAAACGGCAAGGAATTCAACAAAGCCATCCGAAACGGCAAGGAATTCAACAAAGCCATCCGAAACAGCGGAACAATTCAGCTCTGTCTTCCGAAACGGCGGAAGCCATTCGGATAAACTCGCCGAAATAACACAAAGCAGTTCATCATTTTCTTCCGAAGTAAAAGCACTTGGAAAATTTTCAATCGTTGCTTCTGCGGAACGGTTCAAGCTCCGAAACAACTTAGTTCCCGAAACGGCGGAGCCTTTCACTCGAACCTCCCGAAATGGCGGGGCTCATTCGCCTTAGTCTCCCGAAAAGGACTTAGATTTTCTTTCTATGAGAAGACTGCGGGAACAGAGGACTTAAAGTTTTTTTTAGCTTCAACCTTCCGCAACGGCGGGGAGATTGGAGCATCCCTCCCGAAACGGCGGGAGTTTTCGTTGAACCCTTCCGAAACGGCGGAAGCTTTCATAAAATCCTTCCGCAACGGCGGGGGAATTCAAGGAACCCTTCCGAAACAGCGGAAGCCGCCGCTATATCTTTCCAAAAGAAAATAAGCGGAAACGTTTTATGAAACCCTTCCGCAACGGCGGGGGAATTCATGAAAACGTCCCGAAACGGCGGAAGCCATTTGGATAAGTCCCGCGGAGAAATTCACGATTGCTTTCCGGAACCATGAAAAGACTTAGAATTTTCTCAAGAAGCTGTCGCGGAAGCCTTCAGCTTTTGCTCCCGAAACGCGGAAGCCTTCGGGCTACCCTTCCGAAACAGCGGAAGCCAATCGCTTACCCCGTTCGGCGAAAGGACTCCGAAACGATCCCGGGCGAATTTGCGGAAAATATAAGTTTTGCTTCCGAAACGGCGGAAGCCTTTCCCAAAAGCTTTCCGAAACCAGCGGGAGCCTTTGCCGAACCTTCCCGAAAAAATCAACGAAACTTTGAAATTTCTGGACCACGGAAGCTTTCGCAAAAGTCTTCCGAAAATACCGGGAGCATTCGCTATACTGCTCCGAAAGAGCGGAAGCGTTGGCGTTACCCGTCCGCTACGCGGCGGTCTCTCGCGGAAGGCTTCGAGCTTCCTTTCCACATTAAGCCCCGAAACGTCGGAAGCTTTCACTGAACCCTTCCGCAACGGCGGATGCAATTCGCGAAATCCACCCGCAAGAGACGGTCGCACGGAAACCGAGGTGCTTTGACGTGACCGCTACGCGCGGCGAATTTAAACCCCGCTTTAACCACGCTACCTACCCATTTAAGTGCTCACACGTGCCATTCCTTATAAATACCGTGGGGGGGGGGGCTCGACCAATACACCATTGTTTTGAACCGGCCAGCGACGTGTGATACCGTGCAATCGCTCCAGCTCACCTCGCGCCTCCGTGCTCGCAGCCACCTTGCTCAAGCAATCCCCACGGTGCTAGGTAGGATCTTCACCTTTTTTTTCACTATTAAGCTGTCCTTTTGGGGAAATTATTGGGTTTTAGTGGGATTGTGACGGGAAAAACACCCGTCAAGGGCTATGTTTTGCCCGTCAGGTACAGTGAACGGAGTTTTTCGTTTCACATAATCGTCGTGGGCCTTCGTAAAACGTATACCTTATGTTGATGGGTGCGGGCAGTTAACCATGCCTTATGTTGAATTTAAACCCCGGGCCGCGCCCCTCGTCGTGGGTTAAGTTATCGAAACCCTGTGGGCTTTCCATGTCCCTGACCGTGAACCCTGGGCCCTTTTCCATAAACCCCAGTCCCTACACGCGAAGCCGAAACCCATAAGCGGTTAAGCCAGGAGAGCCAAAACTTGAAGCCGCCCTAGCTCTCCCCGTCAGTTTGTCCCCGGCGCCGTTACCTTCGCTCAGACCAAAGCCTCCCGTAGTGACTCGGCAAGTGGCCGCGTGTGACGATAGCATCCATAGCCCTCACCGAGTCAACCCGCCTCTTCCCCGCCTTCGACCTCTCCAACCGCAGCCATAGCGAAAGACCTCCCCTTCCGCGAGGCGGAACCGGAAGCCGATTGCTTCCGCGAATCACCTATCGGTCCAATAAGACCAATAGCGTCCGCAACATAGCTTATCCCGCACTCATCCTTTTAAAAGCTTCAAATGTTTCAATGTGTGTCTTATAACTGAAATAATGTTTTACTTCCTATATATATGCTTTGTTGATTTATATCATTAAGACAATGTTGCTCTCTGCTGAAACCATACAACCTGTTGCTCAAACTCATAATGAATGGTATATGGATGTTATCAGGGATAATTCAAGATGCCAAAACCCAGTAAGAAGAAGGCGAGGATGACAGAAAAGAAACCTGCTCCTCCTAAGATTGAAACCTCGCTCCAAGACACCAGGTGCACCACTGGTGTCCCTCCAGAAATCAGATGGGATGACATATACAGAATGATCAGGGACCAAGAGATCCCAGATATGTTGCTGGAGGAGGCACCGATCTATCAAAATATCAGAGCCTCAGGCATAACTAGAGCCGCTACCCGCCCTGAGCTATTCCCCTGTGCTGAAGTGATCGGGTGGATACTCCAACATGCAGATGCTGATGGGAGAGTGATAAATGATAGCGGGAACATGGCTATCGCCTCATTTCAACCCGCGTATCTGGCGGCAGCCTACAGGTTTCCCCGTGTCCAGCAAGCTCTGACCGATGAATGGTTAAGCCAGATGGACAATGTCGAGATGGCCAAAAAGCTACTGGTGCAAGGGAAACATTTGAGGAAGAAAGAGAGGGAGGAGTATGACGTACAGAATCTAAGAGCTCCTTATAGGTTGATCGCCCTGATGCTGTGTAGAATCTTCGGCATGCCCGATGGCACAGTATACAAGATTCAGTGGGTCCCTATCATTCACTATGTGGCATTTAAGGGGACAGTGTTTGACTGGGCCACCATCTTGTCAGATAGTTTGGCCTCAATGATAAGTGCTGCTAAGCCCGGGCTGGCCTCGAAGAAGGCTGAATTCTTCATGTCCTCATACCTGATAGATTGTATCTTGGCCAAGATAGAGTTCCCCGGATTGGGGTGTACATGGGATAGGGCCACAGCCCCGGTCTACACGGCATTCAAGATGTTGTGGGCTCAGAATTACAAGCCCAACTACAAACTCATTTGTGAGGGGTTCATCATGCCCCTATACGAGAAAATGTTCAAGGAAGAACCAAGTTGCCTGTCCCAAAACGCTTTGGAAGTCCTTGAGGATTATGGGGATTTCTACTTTTCAGAACAAGGTACCTACTTGAGAATGTTCGGAGGGACTAAGCCCCCATACATATTGCCGCAGTATGCCACAGACTATGTGGTGCTCAAGGAAGCAGTGAGACAACTCTTCTTGGATGGGATTGGAGCATTCCTCCACAAGCTACACAAGGCTTCCTTTCCCCCCTTACCTTTCTGCATAGGTGCTTACAAGTTTTCAGGGGTAGCCTCTGCCGATGAATTTGTTCAAGAGTTGAGGGCCTTCCATTTCGGTGAGGTCATCTTCCACAGGAACGACAGAAAGGGTAAAGTGGCCGAGCATTGCAAGGGGAACTATGCGAACTTCGAATATTCCCACTACCCCGATGCCGAGGAGGAAGCTTTCAGAGGAATCAGCAACATGGCTGAGTTACGGATCTGTCGCCAAAGTACTGGAGCGAGCTCTAGCTCAACCAAAACCCAGAAGACCATCCAGCAAAAGGAGAAAGAAGCCAAGGACGCCCGAGCTCAGGAAGAGCTCAGATTAAGAGAAGAGGCAAGGTTGCAAAAGGAAGCCGAGGAGGCAAGAAAGCTACAAGAGGCTGAGAATGAGAGACTGCGGAAGGAGGCTGAAGAAGCCCAAAAGCAGAAAGAAGCAGAAATTGAGCAAGCTGAGGCAAGGAAGAAGGCGGAGGAAGAATTGAAGGCAAGAGAAGATGCCCAGGTAGGTGGGTCCGGTGCTCAGGACATGGAGATAGACACCTCTCAGGCAGGTGGCTCTAGTACCCAAAGGGAAGGGACAGACCCCGCTCAGGAAGTCCGGACCCCACCTATGGAAGAAGACATAGACATCATAAACCGACCGATTGTACCGTACACTC
This sequence comes from Larix kaempferi, assembly GCA_027924585.1. NCBI lineage: Eukaryota > Viridiplantae > Streptophyta > Pinopsida > Pinales > Pinaceae > Larix > Larix kaempferi. Next base: position 2,965,231 of record BSBM01001009.1, on the reverse strand, counting down.
CATCTGGGAAGCGTACGGTGTCCAAATGGAATGAGTTTGTCTATGACAAGAAAAGAAAAACAATGGTCCTCCAATCAGAAGAGAGGATTAAAAGTCCTTTCCATGACGACATAGTTACCCACCGAGAGGTCGCTGTCATGCAGAACACAGATGCGGATCCCATTGCCATGGCGTCCGCAGTTATAGCGACAGCACAAGCATCATTTGCCAATGTAGGGGTGATAGTCAAAGAAAATATATTGACAAAGAAAAGAGCACGTACCCTGCAGCGAAACGTGGCTAATGAGCAAGCTCAAAGAGATCTGGCAGTGAACAAGTATAACTGCTTGTACGCTGAGCACAAGGAGTTGGCAAACAAGTACAGCTACCTGGAAGAGGAAAAGGACCAGCTAGCACTCCAAATAATGATTGCAGAAGCAGAGAAGAGTGGAGCAGAAGAAAAGGCTTCCCAGCTAGAAACGGACAAGCAGGCATTAACTGAGCGTTTAGAGCAAGCGGAAGGCAGAACCTTGGACATGTCCCCCTTCCACGAGCTGTCATGCAATATACTACAGCAAGTGCATGGCTCTCAAGAGCTAATCACTGATGAGGTGTGCAAACTCAAGGCCATGACGGTTAGGCTAAAGGAGGTGAATGCGGAAGCCCACAGGCTCAAGGCTAAGAATACCCGTGTCAAAGCAAATGTCATAAGTCAGATGGCATGGAGGGAAGGGAGAGGAGGTTTCCCCCCGCATCTTCCTTTCAAGACCGTGGAAGATTTTAATGAAGATATAGCCTTGTTGGAGTTTGGCCGGAACTGTGCCAATAAGCTGATGGCCAGTGTGCAGAAGACCACAGATAGAATCAACAACCTGTACCAAAAGCTCAAAGGAGTCCATGACAACTGCACACTGACCTTCCCTCAGACCCTCGAAGACTTCCCGGAAAAAGAACAGCGGTTGTCTCAATTGAAAGAAGAGCTAGGCGTCCAGATGGAGTATGTGAAAAGGATTGATGTCTTGGCCATGGATGATCTCCAACATTACATCGGTTCATCCACACTTCACAATCATCTGTTGAAGGAAACATATAAAGTTGCTGAAGCGGAAGTACAAAGCATTAAAATAGAGCTCGGGAAGAATGTAACTTCTCAGAAAATCCTGTTCCCTGCTGCAGCAAACATAATCATAAGGGATACAGGTGTGTGGCATAGCTACATAGAAGAGGAGGTCAGGAAAGCTGCAGCAGCAGCAGAAGCATCAGTAGACCCAGCAGCCTCTTCCCCAGCAATGGCAGAAAGTCTGGCCAGTCCCATTCCCTCTTCCCAATCAGGGGCAACATCAGCAGGGGATTCGAAGACCTCTTCCCAGGCAGCACCAGTGACAATCAATTTGGGCGACCCTTTGCCACCGGAAGCTCACGCACAGGAATGAAGCAAACTGAATTCAGTGAGCCACTCGCTTCAGCCAGACACGTGCCCAGCAGGGGACGCTTTGAGTTTAGCAAATTTTCTGTTATATGTAAGGCGTAAGCTGTGGGACAGCTGTCCCTATTCTTTTTTGTCAAAATATTTTGTAAATGAAGTGACCATTTTTTGGTGATCGATTATATTAGAAATCCCTGTAAATGACAGGTGGGGGATGCTAGGTGTCAGCCCAGAGGGCAAATTTGTAACTATAAATAGGAGCTAGAAGAGATTCAAAGGACTTTTGGCAGGGGAATGAAAATTTTTGGGCAAATGATATAAGCTATCTTGTATCGGCTCTGTAAATTGAAATTTTTCTAATAAAAGCCACAGGAGATGGACGTTTTGCTTGGAATGTTGGGTTGCTTTATGTTGGACTATTCTAATGACTGCAATTCTGCAATGTGAGATCATTCTTGACTTCTGGATTATTTCTTTGTATTAATGATTTCGCTCTTATCTATGCATGCGTTCTCTCTATTTCATGGACAATGAATGCGTTCCATATTAAGTCAGGAGCTACCTGCTGATACTTTTACCATTGCTGTAGATTTTTTCTTCTAGAACGAATGGCTAACTGTTCTTTCTTCAGGATAATTCGTATGGCTCATTGTTCATGCTTTTAATTGCTCCTTGCAGGGATCTTTTAGTTTAATTCCAGTTTCGTTTTATCTAGAGCGGTTTCTTTATTCTTGTTACTTAGATCAAACAATTTTGATTTCTTCTGTTCATAAGCAATAAATTCGTTCTGTAGGTTCAGTGTAGATCTGTTTCCTTAATCCTGTAGCTTTTCTCTGTTTATTTTCTGAGCAACAGATGCGTTCCATTTTAAATGAGAAGCTATCTTCTCAAGATCCTCATCTTGCTGTAGCGTTGACCGTGAGAAATAATAGTTATCTGTTCGTTGCTTATGATATCTGTTACAGCGGATTGCTCTCCCCTTAAGCGTGTTCCCCTGCAGGGATAGGTAGATGTGTTCCTGTTTCTAAATTTAAATCTGTTTCAGTTGCATTTAGACTAAGTATAATTTAGGCATGTGCATCTCATATAAAACACATAAAATCCAAAAGAAAGGTGGATCGGGCCATAACCGGTAAAATCGGATTTAAAGTCCAAAACCACGGTTGCCGGAACCGCTAACCGGACGGATTCCCTACACCAAACGGGAGACAGTCTAATTGGGACCGTCTCTCGGGGAGAATCCCTTTCTGATTGATGCTACGATATCCGAGGCATCAACAGTTTTTGGCGCTAGAAGGAGGGCCTGAAGTGCATGGCTGATAGAGGAAAATCTTCCACGGTCATAGATAACACTGAAAACCCGCTTGAAGAAAACTTTTCAAACAGCCCAGATCTTGGATTAACAGACCAAGAACGCCTCGTTTCTAACCCTGAGCCTCAGGAAGCTTTATACGCTGTTCCTTTTGCAGAAATAGAGGACTTGAGAAGACATACTAGATCTTACGTTAGACAGCTAGGTGGGTTAAACGCTGTCAACTTCCTCCCTAAGAAAACTACACCCAGAAAGGAGCCGCAATATACCCGTGATTCGATCCTCGTTCAGAGTTTTGAAGAACTGGTAAATCTAACGTTGGAAGAAATCTCCGGCACTCTTAACAAGTCAGACCAAGAAAATCTCGAAGAAATTACCACTCCCAAAAGTACTCCACCGAATTCACCTTACAACTCTCCACCAGGGTCTCCACGTCCGGACCCAAACATGGCTGTACCTGCCTGGAGAGCAAGGGGAGCGCTGAACTTAGCTGGACCATTCCATAATCTCCCAAAAAATCCAGAAAAGGTCTTTCCTAAGTATGATCCAGGGAAGGCCATTTCAGCGGAGGATCACCTCAAGAGTTTTTACTTAGCTCTGAATCTTTTAAATGTACAACATGAAGACGTAGTCTGCAGGCTGTTTCCGTATACATTCGAGCCTAAGGTATCATCTTGGTACTTCAGCCTTCAACCCAGCTCAATCTCTAGTTGGGATGATTTCGAAAAGTGTTTCCTCAAGAAATACGGGAACCAAAAAACTGTAGCCACGCTTATGAAAGAGCTCTTATCCATGAGAATGGAGAAGAAGGAAAAGGTTCAAGACTTTAATCAAAGATTCACAACGCTGTTAAATAACTTTAGTGAAACTAACAAACCCACAGAAGAGTCTTTGATTGAATACTACACAACAGCTCTTGAAGGTCCAATCGCAATGTTTGTAAAACGATCCAAGAAAACGACCCTAATAGAGAATTTTGAGGAAGCTCGAAAGGTAGAGGAAGAGGCTGATAGCATAGCTAAACATGCCTTAGATGTGGAAACAAAACCAGCAGCTAGCAAGAAACCTTTGCTCCTCACGAGAGGCAAAGAAGAGCCATCTACGGACATGGAAAACGTAGTTAAGATGATGCAGAAGTTATCTAACAAAATCGTAGATCTTGAAAAGGACAAGGCTGCTAATACATCTAGGAAACCTTTCAAGCCATTCTATAAGAGAAGGGAAGACGGGGAACAGTCTCACCCACCAATGAACACTGCCCCTGTTCTAAATTTGAATGAGATTGGGATGGAGAATTTCTGCACCTTTCACCAAGAACCACACTCGGAGAAGAGCTGCCCTCAATGGATCAATTCCATGAGCTTGGTCATGAACCAAATGTTAGATTCTCAGATCCCAGACCAGGATGATCCTCCAGAAGAGTCAGGCCCTGAGTTAGAGGAACCAACCCCGGACACTACTATGGTATTGTGGGATTGGATACCTATGACTGAATTAGTAGAAGAAGATCACGCAGACAGCTCTCCCTCTACCATAAATGTTGCCACTCGCGGCAAGGGCCCAATTGCGGATCCTGTACCAGTCACCATTCCCCATAAGCCTAAAATTTCGAAAGATCCGCCTAGGAGGCATATACCAATCATCCCACCACAGCCCAAAGTAAACCAAACAGCTGCCAAAAGGCCAAACGCTGACAACACAGTTCAGCCACCTAAGGAAACCTTGAACAAAACTGATCAGTCCATTCGAATTGGGAATGAATCCGATATAGGGTATGATATTATCGAAGATATCAAGAAAGTTAAAGCAAACGTATCAATATTTGACATGTGTAGCTTACCCCATCAACGAGACAAACTACTTCATGTTTTACAACCAAAACCCAGCGCTACATTTACAGATTCTCAAGACAATCCTGAAATTAACGAGGCTAGCATCGGTGGGAAATCCAAGTCCCAAACATTGCCATTTCTGCTGACATTCGAAATTTTTAATCACAATGTTCATAACTGTCTGGTAGACTCCGGAGCTTCTTCAAACGTCATGCCACTTTCAATTTGTAAGAAAATTAATGGGCAGCCCGTACCATCTCCAGCTCAAATCATACAATTAGACAGGACTGCTGTCAAGGTTATAGGGGAGATGAAAGATGTTCTAATTAGACTGTCAGCAGACCCTAGAGTTTGCCAATTCATTGACATAATGGTGGTCGATATTCCTGAAGCTTATGGGTTGATTCTGAGTAGGGATTGGTCTACCAAGTTGAGCGGCTACTTTGCTACCGATTGGTCTCATCTATGGCTGCCTTATCAGAACAGGCAGAATCAGATTAAAATTCTTAGGGAACCTCATATGAAACAAAACGTAACCCAGCTAGAAGAAAAGAATGAGGCTGTAGCTTTCTCTTCCTCGGTCCTGGGAAATTACTTCTTGGAAATGGATCCGGGTAACTATCAATCTGAAACCTTTTGCCATGAATCAGACAAACAGTCCGATCTCCTTCATTTTTCTCGGACTGATGAGGTTGATTGTAACATAGTCAATTTAGTTGCTAACGTAGACCACAAAGAAACTAACTTAGTTGAATCTAAAGATACCTTTTGGACATTATACTTTGATGGTTCTAAAACTCTGGAAGGATCCGGAGCCGGTTGTGTTCTAATGGATCCAAAGGAGAACAAGTATTTTTTGTCTTGTAGATTAGAATTCGATTGTACTAACAATACCGCTGAATATGAAGCTTTGGTGCATGGTTTAAAGAAGGCCATTGGCTTAAATGTTAAGTACCTGAAGGTTTTTGGTGACTCCGAGATAGTAGTTAGACAGGTAAGAAACACCATTCATTGCCTCTCACCGCACTTGAAAGGTTACCAGGCTGAGGTATGGGATTTAATCATGTATTTTGACGCTTTCAATATAGAATCAATTCCTAGGTTGCAAAATTCTGCTGCCGATTTGTTAGCAACATCTGCTTCTAGATTGGTGCCGACAAATAATAAATGCTCGATTGAATTGATTTTCAGGCCTTCCATTCCCGATAACATCACAAACTTCAGAATCTTCGATGATGACGAGCAGATTATCAGCTTCCTGACAAATGAAGACAGTTTTCGAGGAGCTGCAATAGATGAGGAAGAACATGATGATGATTTGATGAAGAAGGAAGAGGAGAAGGGAAATTTCATGCCAAAAGGGGTAAGGTCCCTCGAAGTGCTTTTCGATCTTCAAAATAAATTCAAAAGACCAGCTAATACCAAAACTAACAGCTCATCAATGCAACATGAGTTGGTTAATTTGGGTACCGAGGCAGAACCAAAATTTGTCAACCTTGGCAAATGCTGTTCACCAGGAGAAAGAGACAGGTTCATTAAGTTGTTTAAACAGTACAAGGATGTTTTTGCATGGACCTATGAAGATCTGAAAACATATGACGTCCGCATCATTCAGCATGTTATACCGATGAAAGCGGGTGTCAAACCATTTCAGCAGCAGTTAAGGAGGATGCATCCCACTCTTGAACCGCTGATCCAAAAGGAATTAAAGAAACTCCTGGACGCGAAGATAATATTCAAAGTTAGGCATTCCGAATGGGTTGCAAACTTGGTTCCCGTGAGGAAGAAATCAGGAGAGATTAGGCTATGTGTAGATTTCAGAAATCTAAACAAAGCCTCAGATAAAGACAACTACCCCGTGCCTTCAATGGAGCAAATCCTACAAATGGTGTCTGGATCTGAATTGTTTTCTCTCCTCGATGGGTTCTCTGGCTATAATCAAGTGTTAGTAGCTGAAGAAGATCGTCTCAAGACTACCTTCAGGACTAAGTGGGGAACGTTCGCTTACAGGAGAATGCCGTTTGGTCTGATAAATGCTGGAGCTACATTCCAAAGGGCGATGGATATTGCCTTCCGAGGATTGGGTGGGCAATGCGTTGTTGTTTACTTAGATGATGTTACAGTCTTTTCGAAGAAAAGGGAAGATCATGTTGTTCATCTGAGACATATCTTTGATCGTTGCCGGAAGTATGGTATTTCCTTAAATCCCAAGAAGAGCGTGTTCGCTGTACCCGAAGGTAAGCTATTGGGTCATATCATCTCCAAAGAGGGAGTGTCAATCGACCAGGAAAGAGTCCAAGCTATTAATAAGATTCCGATGCCTCACAACAAAAAATCTATGCAGTCTTTCATGGGCACCATTAATTTTGTCCGCAGATTTGTTCCGGATTTTGCACAAATTGTTAAGCCATTGCAACAGATGGTTAAACAAAGCATGCAATTTAAGTGGACAGATTTGGAGAAGGACGCATTTAGAGATATCAAGACAGCTGTAGCCAAAGCTCCTTCCTTAAGAAGTCCAGATTTTGATAAAGATTTCATCTTGTATACCTTCGCTTCGGATGATTCTCTCGCAGCTGTACTCACGCAAAAGGTGGAGTTGGGGGACGAATACCCAATTTCATTTATGAGCACTGGTCTGCAAGGGGCTGAGCTGAATTACCCCGTAGTGGACAAGCATGCCTACGCAGTCTTCAAAGCAGTCAAGCAATTTAGGCCATACATTTTGAAGAACAGAACTAAAGTCATAGTTCCCCATCCAGCTGTTAGATCCCTTTTCGTTCAAAAGGAATTGGGAGAGAGGAGAGGGAACTGGGTCACAGCTCTGCAGGAGTATGATTTGGAATTTAAACCTGCTACAATCATCAAAGGACAAGGTCTGTGCAAGTTACTGGCGGGAAACTCGACTGATGAAGAACAACATTGGAAGAACGAAGCCGAACTCAATTCGGTTGAGGTATGCCATATCTTCACAGCTCCCCAGTCGTGGTATAGAAATCTAGTGCACTATTTACAGCAGGGATATCTACCCGAGCACTGGAATTCTAAACAAAGAAGGGCGCTCCGCTTGAAATCAGCACCCTATCAGATCATTGATGGGATTCTCTTCAGAAAGAATTATGACGGAGTCCTTCTTAGATGTTTGGAAAAGGAGGATGCAAACAAAGTTGTCAAAGAATTGCATGATGGCCCCGTAGGTGGCCATTATTCAGGAGAGACGACAGCACACAAGATACTGAGAGCTGGTTATTACTGGCCCACTCTGTTTCGAGACGCCCACACGTACGCACGAAACTGTGATGTATGTCAAAGAAGCGCTGGGAAGTTACCTAAGGCCGCAGGCCCATTGCAGCCTGTCATCATCTCTGAACCTTTTGAGCAATGGGGCATAGATGTTATCGGAGAAATAAATCCAAACTCTTCCTTGCAACACCGATACATTCTGACAGCTACCGACTACTTCACCAGATGGACGGAGGCCATCCCGCTGCGCAAGATCAATGAAGATGCAGTTATCAGCTTCTTGAAAGAGAACATCATAACCAGGTTTGGGGTTCCAATTTCCCTTGTTTTTGATAATGCTACTTATTTTTCATCTTGCAAGATAAATGAATTTGTTTATGAATGGGGAATTAAGTTGCATTATTCAGCCAATTACTACCCTCAGGGAAACGGATTAGCTGAATCCTCAAATAAAAATCTGATTCGAATCCTTAAGAAAACGGTGATAGAAAACCAGAGAAGTTGGCATGTGGCTCTCCCAAATGCCTTATGGGCAGATAGGGTAACCCCGAAGAATGCTTTAGGTGTCTCCCCTTTCACTCTTGTCTATGGCAAGGAAGCCATACTTCCCCCAAACATCTTGCTGCCATCCTTGCAATTGTCCCAAGCCTCTCGGGGTTCTAGTAGCCAAGCCTTACAATCCAGGATAGACACCCTGCTTCGACTGGAAGAAGCCCGACACAAAGCTAAAGACCGATTTCATCAACACCAGGACCTAGTTAAGAGATGGTTCGACAAGAGGAAATCCGGCAAGAGGGACTTTGAAGTTGGAGATTTAGTCCTGAAATGGGACCATAATCACGAAGGCAAAGGAATGCACACGAAATTTCAACATCTATGGGTAGGCCCGTACCAAATTTCTGCAAAATTGGGCCCATCCACTTATAAATTGACAAATCTCGAGGGAGAGGAAGTAGCCCTTCCTCTCAATGGCCTCGCCCTGAAACAGTACTTCGCGTGAGTCTCCGTGAGACTTCCTGTACATAAATAAAGTTGTCTGTTCGCTTTCGCTTTTAGCTGTTTTATTTTTTGGCCATGTTGTTTCCTGTTTTGTTATTTGAACTTTTCAATAGGTTTTGTTTTCTGAAGCACCCGTTTGAGTTTCCCGTTGAAGATAGCTCTCTCAAAGAAAACCTACAACCCATGAGTCTGGAACCTTGCTCAGTAAACCCGGCCTGCTGTGCTCTCGCTGAAATAATCAAAAAGCGGGAGGCCTACCCTGCTAGTCACACTAATCCTGTTCAATAGCAGAGACCCATGGCCATCTTCACTACTATCGTTGGGCTCCACCCACTCTCACACTTCAAAGGCATCTCAAGAAAGGTTACCTAAGTTGGACCCATGGAAAGTGGCACTTCTCGAAGACACGGGGTATTGAAATGACTCCATGCTGCTGATTTAAAAGCTAAAATGGCCTACATTCAAGAGTCTGTTTTCCAGGGATTCTCGCCTCAATTAAAGCATGGCTGAGACAAAACAAAAGGGACATGTAAAATCAAGAAGGCTGTCCAAAAGGCCCAGCTCAAAATAGGCTCCTCTCCGTCCGTGAAGTTTGATCAAATCAATAAAACCTCTAACTCACACAAAAGGACATTATGGATTGAGGAGCCCAAATCAAAAAATCGGTCCAAAAGAAAATATCCCTGGAAGGCTCAAACAGCTAAGCTGTCCAAAATACAAGCATCCCAAAGGATGCCAGCAGCATGGGAATGAGGAACAAGAACAATAGTGTCCATGAGGAAGTGTTGCAAATCCCGTGGAGTCTGGCGGTAGTGACCATTTGAGGGATGACCCTCCTAAAATGAATCTCATATGCTGGCCCTCTGAGAGTGGTGAAGATGCCTCGGTCGAAGCTCCCCTTTCCAAATGACTAGCAGGAAAAGTGCTCCTTTCCCCGCATGAGTCTAAAATGCTCAGCTGAGTAGTGCACCCGAGACGGATGTTTTAATGAAGTTCCGGACCATGTAGGGTATTTTTTCAGAGATCTGTGTTCGCCAGCGACTCGCCATTGTTGTTGCAGCAACACCCCTCCCCAAAATTTTGTACATGTTGGGGCCCCTCCTGTATTTTTTGTAGAAAGTTTGCTTGAGAAGCCATCCCAGCCGTCCGCTCTGTTTTCAACATAAAATTTTGCTTCCCTGCTGAACAGCTTGCCTTCAATCCTTCCATGTTCTTCCCGGTGAGCCGAAAGGTAACTTAGTTTTTTGCCCAAACGTTTTGGAATAAGTCAGTCTTTGTCCCGAAACGGCGGGAGTCAAACGTCCAACCCTTCCGAAACAGCGGGAGCCATTGGGCAAAACCACCCGAAACAGCGGAAGCTTTCGAACGAGTCTTCCGCGACCACGGAAAGGTTCGCGTTGTTCTCCCGAAACGGCAAGGAATTCAACAAAGCCATCCGAAACGGCAAGGAATTCAACAAAGCCATCCGAAACGGCGGAACAATTCAGCTCTGTCTTCCGAAACGGCGGAAGCCATTCGGATAAACTCGCTGAAATAACACAAAGCAGTTCATCATTTTCTTCCGAAGTAAAAGCACTTGGAAAATTTTCAATCGTTGCTTCTGCGGAACGGTTCAAGCTCCGAAACAACTTAGTTCCCGAAACGGCGGAGCCTTTCACTCGAACCTCCCGAAATGGCGGGGCTCATTCGCCTTAGTCTCCCGAAAAGGACTTAGATTTTCTTTCTATGAGAAGACTGCGGGAACAGAGGACTTAAAGTTTTTTTTAGCTTCAACCTTCCGCAACGGCGGGGAGATTGGAGCATCCCTCCCGAAACGGCGGGAGTTTTCGTTGAACCCTTCCGAAACGGCGGAAGCTTTCATAAAATCCTTCCGCAACGGCGGGGGAATTCAAGGAACCCTTCTGAAACAGCGGAAGCCGCCGCTATATCTTTCCAAAAGAAAATAAGCGGAAACGTTTTATGAAACCCTTCCGCAACGGCGGGGGAATTCATGAAAACGTCCCGAAACGGCGGAAGCCATTTGGATAAGTCCCGCGGAGAAATTCACGATTGCTTTCCGGAACCATGAAAAGACTTAGAATTTTCTCAAGAAGCTGTCGCGGAAGCCTTCAGCTTTTGCTCCCGAAACGCGGAAGCCTTCGGGCTACCCTTCCGAAACAGCGGAAGCCAATCGCTTACCCCGTTCGGCGAAAGGACTCCGAAACGATCCCGGGCGAATTTGCGGAAAATATAAGTTTTGCTTCCGAAACGGCGGAAGCCTTTCCCAAAAGCTTTCCGAAACCAGCGGGAGCCTTTGCCGAACCTTCCCGAAAAAATCAACGAAACTTTGAAATTTCTGGACCACGGAAGCTTTCGCAAAAGTCTTCCGAAAATACCGGGAGCATTCGCTATACTGCTCCGAAAGAGCGGAAGCGTTGGCGTTACCCGTCCGCTACGCGGCGGTCTCTCGCGGAAGGCTTCGAGCTTCCTTTCCACATTAAGCCCCGAAACGTCGGAAGCTTTCACTGAACCCTTCCGCAACGGCGGATGCAATTCGCGAAATCCACCCGCAAGAGACGGTCGCACGGAAACCGAGGTGCTTTGACGTGACCGCTACGCGCGGCGAATTTAAACCCCGCTTTAACCACGCCACCTACCCATTTAAGTGCTCACACGTGCCATTCCTTATAAATACCGTGGGGGGGGGGGCTCGACCAATACACCATTGTTTTGAACCGGCCAGCGACGTGTGATACCGTGCAATCGCTCCAGCTCACCTCGCGCCTCCGTGCTCGCAGCCACCTTGCTCAAGCAATCCCCACGGTGCCAGGTAGGATCTTCACCTTTTTTTTCACTATTAAGCTGTCCTTTTGGGGAAATTATTGGGTTTTAGTGGGATTGTGACGGGCAAAACACCCGTCAAGGGCTATGTTTTGCCCGTCAGGTACAGTGAACGGAGTTTTTCGTTTCACATAATCGTCGTGGGCCTTCGTAAAACGTATACCTTATGTTGATGGGTGCGGGCAGTTAACCATGCCTTATGTTGAATTTAAACCCCGGGCCGCGCCCCTCGTCGTGGGTTAAGTTATCGAAACCCTGTGGGCTTTCCATGTCCCTGACCGTGAACCCTGGGCCCTTTTCCATAAACCCCAGTCCCTACACGCGAAGCCGAAACCCATAAGCGGTTAAGCCAGGAGAGCCAAAACTTGAAGCCGCCCTAGCTCTCCCCGTCAGTTTGTCCCCGGCGCCGTTACCTTCGCTCAGACCAAAGCCTCCCGTAGTGACTCGGCAAGTGGCCGCGTGTGACGATAGCATCCATAGCCCTCACCGAGTCAACCCGCCTCTTCCCCGCCTTCGACCTCTCCAACCGCAGCCATAGCGAAAGACCTCCCCTTCCGCGAGGCGGAACCGGAAGCCGATTGCTTCCGCGAATCACCTATCGGTCCAATAAGACCAATAGCGTCCGCAACATAGCTTATCCCGCACTCATCCTTTTAAAAGCTTCAAATGTTTCAATGTGTGTCTTATAACTGAAATAATGTTTTACTTCCTATATATATGCTTTGTTGATTTATATCATTAAGACAATGTTGCTCTCTGCTGAAACCATACAACCTGTTGCTCAAACTCATAATGAATGGTATATGGATGTTATCAGGGATAATTCAAGATGCCAAAACCCAGTAAGAAGAAGGCGAGGATGACAGAAAAGAAACCTGCTCCTCCTAAGATTGAAACCTCGCTCCAAGACACCAGGTGCACCACTGGTGTCCCTCCAGAAATCAGATGGGATGACATATACAGAATGATCAGGGACCAAGAGATCCCAGATATGTTGCTGGAGGAGGCACCGATCTATCAAAATATCAGAGCCTCAGGCATAACTAGAGCCGCTACCCGCCCTGAGCTATTCCCCTGTGCTGAAGTGATCGGGTGGATACTCCAACATGCAGATGCTGATGGGAGAGTGATAAATGATAGCGGGAACATGGCTATCGCCTCATTTCAACCCGCGTATCTGGCGGCAGCCTACAGGTTTCCCCGTGTCCAGCAAGCTCTGACCGATGAATGGTTAAGCCAGATGGACAATGTCGAGATGGCCAAAAAGCTACTGGTGCAAGGGAAACATTTGAGGAAGAAAGAGAGGGAGGAGTATGACGTACAGAATCTAAGAGCTCCTTATAGGTTGATCGCCCTGATGCTGTGTAGAATCTTCGGCATGCCCGATGGCACAGTATACAAGATTCAGTGGGTCCCTATCATTCACTATGTGGCATTTAAGGGGACAGTGTTTGACTGGGCCACCATCTTGTCAGATAGTTTGGCCTCAATGATAAGTGCTGCTAAGCCCGGGCTGGCCTCGAAGAAGGCTGAATTCTTCATGTCCTCATACCTGATAGATTGTATCTTGGCCAAGATAGAGTTCCCCGGATTGGGGTGTACATGGGATAGGGCCACAGCCCCGGTCTACACGGCATTCAAGATGTTGTGGGCTCAGAATTACAAGCCCAGCTACAAACTCATTTGTGAGGGGTTCATCATGCCCCTATACGAGAAAATGTTCAAGGAAGAACCAAGTTGCCTGTCCCAAAACGCTTTGGAAGTCCTTGAGGATTATGGGGATTTCTACTTTTCAGAACAAGGTACCTACTTGAGAATGTTCGGAGGGACTAAGCCCCCATACATATTGCCGCAGTATGCCACAGACTATGTGGTGCTCAAGGAAGCAGTGAGACAACTCTTCTTGGATGGGATTGGAGCATTCCTCCACAAGCTACACAAGGCTTCCTTTCCCCCCTTACCTTTCTGCATAGGTGCTTACAAGTTTTCAGGGGTAGCCTCTGCCGATGAATTTGTTCAAGAGTTGAGGGCCTTCCATTTCGGTGAGGTCATCTTCCACAGGAACGACAGAAAGGGTAAAGTGGCCGAGCATTGCAAGGGGAACTATGCGAACTTCGAATATTCCCACTACCCCGATGCCGAGGAGGAAGCTTTCAGAGGAATCAGCAACATGGCTGAGTTACGGATCTGTCGCCAAAGTACTGGAGCGAGCTCTAGCTCAACCAAAACCCAGAAGACCATCCAGCAAAAGGAGAAAGAAGCCAAGGACGCCCGAGCTCAGGAAGAGCTCAGATTAAGAGAAGAGGCAAGGTTGCAAAAGGAAGCCGAGGAGGCAAGAAAGCTACAAGAGGCTGAGAATGAGAGACTGCGGAAGGAGGCTGAAGAAGCCCAAAAGCAGAAAGAAGCAGAAATTGAGCAAGCTGAGGCAAGGAAGAAGGCGGAGGAAGAATTGAAGGCAAGAGAAGATGCCCAGGTAGGTGGGTCCGGTGCTCAGGACATGGAGATAGACACCTCTCAGGCAGGTGGCTCTAGTACCCAAAGGGAAGGGACAGACCCCGCTCAGGAAGTCCGGACCCCACCTATGGAAGAAGACATAGACATCATAAACCGACCGATTGTACCGTACACTCCATCTGGGAAGCGTACGGTGTCCAAATGGAATGAGTTTGTCTATGACAAGAAAAGAAAAACAATGGTCCTCCAATCAGAAGAGAGGATTAAAAGTCCTTTCCATGACGACATAGTTACCCACCGAGAGGTCGCTGTCATGCAGAACACAGATGCGGATCCCATTGCCATGGCGTCCGCAGTTATAGCGACAGCACAAGCATCATTTGCCAATGTAGGGGTGATAGTCAAAGAAAATATATTGACAAAGAAAAGAGCACGTACCCTGCAGCGAAACGTGGCTAATGAGCAAGCTCAAAGAGATCTGGCAGTGAACAAGTATAACTGCTTGTACGCTGAGCACAAGGAGTTGGCAAACAAGTACAGCTACCTGGAAGAGGAAAAGGACCAGCTAGCACTCCAAATAATGATTGCAGAAGCAGAGAAGAGTGGAGCAGAAGAAAAGGCTTCCCAGCTAGAAACGGACAAGCAGGCATTAACTGAGCGTTTAGAGCAAGCGGAAGGCAGAACCTTGGACATGTCCCCCTTCCACGAGCTGTCATGCAATATACTACAGCAAGTGCATGGCTCTCAAGAGCTAATCACTGATGAGGTGTGCAAACTCAAGGCCATGACGGTTAGGCTAAAGGAGGTGAATGCGGAAGCCCACAGGCTCAAGGCTAAGAATACCCGTGTCAAAGCAAATGTCATAAGTCAGATGGCATGGAGGGAAGGGAGAGGAGGTTTCCCCCCGCATCTTCCTTTCAAGACCGTGGAAGATTTTAATGAAGATATAGCCTTGTTGGAGTTTGGCCGGAACTGTGCCAATAAGCTGATGGCCAGTGTGCAGAAGACCACAGATAGAATCAACAACCTGTACCAAAAGCTCAAAGGAGTCCATGACAACTGCACACTGACCTTCCCTCAGACCCTCGAAGACTTCCCGGAAAAAGAACAGCGGTTGTCTCAATTGAAAGAAGAGCTAGGCGTCCAGATGGAGTATGTGAAAAGGATTGATGTCTTGGCCATGGATGATCTCCAACATTACATCGGTTCATCCACACTTCACAATCATCTGTTGAAGGAAACATATAAAGTTGCTGAAGCGGAAGTACAAAGCATTAAAATAGAGCTCGGGAAGAATGTAACTTCTCAGAAAATCCTGTTCCCTGCTGCAGCAAACATAATCATAAGGGATACAGGTGTGTGGCATAGCTACATAGAAGAGGAGGTCAGGAAAGCTGCAGCAGCAGCAGAAGCATCAGTAGACCCAGCAGCCTCTTCCCCAGCAATGGCAGAAAGTCTGGCCAGTCCCATTCCCTCTTCCCAATCAGGGGCAACATCAGCAGGGGATTCGAAGACCTCTTCCCAGGCAGCACCAGTGACAATCAATTTGGGCGACCCTTTGCCACCGGAAGCTCACGCACAGGAATGAAGCAAACTGAATTCAGTGAGCCACTCGCTTCAGCCAGACACGTGCCCAGCAGGGGACGCTTTGAGTTTAGCAAATTTTCTGTTATATGTAAGGCGTAAGCTGTGGGACAGCTGTCCCTATTCTTTTTTGTCAAAATATTTTGTAAATGAAGTGACCATTTTTTGGTGATCGATTATATTAGAAATCCCTGTAAATGACAGGTGGGGGATGCTAGGTGTCAGCCCAGAGGGCAAATTTGTAACTATAAATAGGAGCTAGAAGAGATTCAAAGGACTTTTGGCAGGGGAATGAAAATTTTTGGGCAAATGATATAAGCTATCTTGTATCGGCTCTGTAAATTGAAATTTTTCTAATAAAAGCCACAGGAGATGGACGTTTTGCTTGGAATGTTGGGTTGCTTTATGTTGGACTATTCTAATGACTGCAATTCTGCAATGTGAGATCATTCTTGACTTCTGGATTATTTCTTTGTATTAATGATTTCGCTCTTATCTATGCATGCGTTCTCTCTATTTCATGGACAATGAATGCGTTCCATATTAAGTCAGGAGCTACCTGTTGATACTTTTACCATTGCTGTAGATTTTTTCTTCTAGAACGAATGGCTAACTGTTCTTTCTTCAGGATAATTCGTATGGCTCATTGTTCATGCTTTTAATTGCTCCTTGCAGGGATCTTTTAGTTTAATTCCAGTTTCGTTTTATCTAGAGCGGTTTCTTTATTCTTGTTACTTAGATCAAACAATTTTGATTTCTTCTGTTCATAAGCAATAAATTCGTTCTGTAGGTTCAGTGTAGATCTGTTTCCTTAATCCTGTAGCTTTTCTCTGTTTATTTTCTGAGCAACAGATGCGTTCCATTTTAAATGAGAAGCTATCTTCTCAAGATCCTCATCTTGCTGTAGCGTTGACCGTGAGAAATAATAGTTATCTGTTCGTTGCTTATGATATCTGTTACAGCGGATTGCTCTCCCCTTAAGCGTGTTCCCCTGCAGGGATAGGTAGATGTGTTCCTGTTTCTAAATTTAAATCTGTTTCAGTTGCATTTAGACTAAGTATAATTTAGGCATGTGCATCTCATATAAAACACATAAAATCCAAAAGAAAGGTGGATCGGGCCATAACCGGTAAAATCGGATTTAAAGTCCAAAACCACGGTTGCCGGAACCGCTAACCGAACGGATTCCCTACACCAAACGGGAGACAGTCTAATTGGGACCATCTCTCGGGGAGAATCCCTTTCTGATTGATGCTACGATATCCGAGGCATCAACAGTTTTTGGCGCTAGAAGGAGGGCCTGAAGTGCATGGCTGATAGAGGAAAATCTTCCACGGTCATAGATAACACTGAAAACCCGCTTGAAGAAAACTTTTCAAACAGCCCAGATCTTGGATTAACAGACCAAGAACGCCTCGTTTCTAACCCTGAGCCTCAGGAAGCTTTATACGCTGTTCCTTTTGCAGAAATAGAGGACTTGAGAAGACATACTAGATCTTACGTTAGACAGCTAGGTGGGTTAAACGCTGTCAACTTCCTCCCGAAGAAAACTACACCCAGAAAGGAGCCGCAATATACCCGTGATTCGATCCTCGTTCAGAGTTTTGAAGAACTGGTAAATCTAACGTTGGAAGAAATCTCCGGCACTCTTAACAAGTCAGACCAAGAAAATCTCGAAGAAATTACCACTCCCAAAAGTACTCCACCGAATTCACCTTACAACTCTCCACCAGGGTCTCCACGTCCGGACCCAAACATGGCTGTACCTGCCTGGAGAGCAAGGGGAGCGCTGAACTTAGCTGGACCATTCCATAATCTCCCAAAAAATCCAGAAAAGGTCTTTCCTAAGTATGATCCAGGGAAGGCCATTTCAGCGGAGGATCACCTCAAGAGTTTTTACTTAGCTCTGAATCTTTTAAATGTACAACATGAAGACGTAGTCTGCAGGCTGTTTCCGTATACATTCGAGCCTAAGGTATCATCTTGGTACTTCAGCCTTCAACCCAGCTCAATCTCTAGTTGGGATGATTTCGAAAAGTGTTTCCTCAAGAAATACGGGAACCAAAAAACTGTAGCCACGCTTATGAAAGAGCTCTTATCCATGAGAATGGAGAAGAAGGAAAAGGTTCAAGACTTTAATCAAAGATTCACAACGCTGTTAAATAACTTTAGTGAAACTAACAAACCCACAGAAGAGTCTTTGATTGAATACTACACAACAGCTCTTGAAGGTCCAATCGCAATGTTTGTAAAACGATCCAAGAAAACGACCCTAATAGAGAATTTTGAGGAAGCTCGAAAGGTAGAGGAAGAGGCTGATAGCATAGCTAAACATGCCTTAGATGTGGAAACAAAACCAGCAGCTAGCAAGAAACCTTTGCTCCTCACGAGAGGCAAAGAAGAGCCATCTACGGACATGGAAAACGTAGTTAAGATGATGCAGAAGTTATCTAACAAAATCGTAGATCTTGAAAAGGACAAGGCTGCTAATACATCTAGGAAACCTTTCAAGCCATTCTATAAGAGAAGGGAAGACGGGGAACAGTCTCACCCACCAATGAACACTGCCCCTGTTCTAAATTTGAATGAGATTGGGATGGAGAATTTCTGCACCTTTCACCAAGAACCACACTCGGAGAAGAGCTGCCCTCAATGGATCAATTCCATGAGCTTGGTCATGAACCAAATGTTAGATTCTCAGATCCCAGACCAGGATGATCCTCCAGAAGAGTCAGGCCCTGAGTTAGAGGAACCAACCCCGGACACTACTATGGTATTGTGGGATTGGATACCTATGACTGAATTAGTAGAAGAAGATCACGCAGACAGCTCTCCCTCTACCATAAATGTTGCCACTCGCGGCAAGGGCCCAATTGCGGATCCTGTACCAGTCACCATTCCCCATAAGCCTAAAATTTCGAAAGATCCGCCTAGGAGGCATATACCAATCATCCCACCACAGCCCAAAGTAAACCAAACAGCTGCCAAAAGGCCAAACGCTGACAACACAGTTCAGCCACCTAAGGAAACCTTGAACAAAACTGATCAGTCCATTCGAATTGGGAATGAATCCGATATAGGGTATGATATTATCGAAGATATCAAGAAAGTTAAAGCAAACGTATCAATATTTGACATGTGTAGCTTACCCCATCAACGAGACAAACTACTTCATGTTTTACAACCAAAACCCAGCGCTACATTTACAGATTCTCAAGACAATCCTGAAATTAACGAGGCTAGCATCGGTGGGAAATCCAAGTCCCAAACATTGCCATTTCTGCTGACATTCGAAATTTTTAATCACAATGTTCATAACTGTCTGGTAGACTCCGGAGCTTCTTCAAACGTCATGCCACTTTCAATTTGTAAGAAAATTAATGGGCAGCCCGTACCATCTCCAGCTCAAATCATACAATTAGACAGGACTGCTGTCAAGGTTATAGGGGAGATGAAAGATGTTCTAATTAGACTGTCAGCAGACCCTAGAGTTTGCCAATTCATTGACATAATGGTGGTCGATATTCCTGAAGCTTATGGGCTGATTCTGAGTAGGGATTGGTCTACCAAGTTGAGCGGCTACTTTGCTACCGATTGGTCTCATCTATGGCTGCCTTATCAGAACAGGCAGAATAAGATTAAAATTCTTAGGGAACCTCATATGAAACAAAACGTAACCCAGCTAGAAGAAAAGAATGAGGCTGTAGCTTTCTCTTCCTCGGTCCTGGGAAATTACTTCTTGGAAATGGATCCGGGTAACTATCAATCTGAAACCTTTTGCCATGAATCAGACAAACAGTCCGATCTCCTTCATTTTTCTCGGACTGATGAGGTTGATTGTAACATAGTCAATTTAGTTGCTAACGTAGACCACAAAGAAACTAACTTAGTTGAATCTAAAGATACCTTTTGGACATTATACTTTGATGGTTCTAAAACTCTGGAAGGATCCGGAGCCGGTTGTGTTCTAATGGATCCAAAGGAGAACAAGTATTTTTTGTCTTGTAGATTAGAATTCGATTGTACTAACAATACCGCTGAATATGAAGCTTTGGTGCATGGTTTAAAGAAGGCCATTGGCTTAAATGTTAAGTACCTGAAGGTTTTTGGTGACTCCGAGATAGTAGTTAGACAGGTAAGAAACACCATTCATTGCCTCTCACCGCACTTGAAAGGTTACCAGGCTGAGGTATGGGATTTAATCATGTATTTTGACGCTTTCAATATAGAATCAATTCCTAGGTTGCAAAATTCTGCTGCCGATTTGTTAGCAACATCTGCTTCTAGATTGGTGCCGACAAATAATAAATGCTCGATTGAATTGATTTTCAGGCCTTCCATTCCCGATAACATCACAAACTTCAGAATCTTCGATGATGACGAGCAGATTATCAGCTTCCTGACAAATGAAGACAGTTTTCGAGGAGCTGCAATAGATGAGGAAGAACATGATGATGATTTGATGAAGAAGGAAGAGGAGAAGGGAAATTTCATGCCAAAAGGGGTAAGGTCCCTCGAAGTGCTTTTCGATCTTCAAAATAAATTCAAAAGACCAGCTAATACCAAAACTAACAGCTCATCAATGCAACATGAGTTGGTTAATTTGGGTACCGAGGCAGAACCAAAATTTGTCAACCTTGGCAAATGCTGTTCACCAGGAGAAAGAGACAGGTTCATTAAGTTGTTTAAACAGTACAAGGATGTTTTTGCATGGACCTATGAAGATCTGAAAACATATGACGTCCGCATCATTCAGCATGTTATACCGATGAAAGCGGGTGTCAAACCATTTCAGCAGCAGTTAAGGAGGATGCATCCCACTCTTGAACCGCTGATCCAAAAGGAATTAAAGAAACTCCTGGACGCGAAGATAATATTCAAAGTTAGGCATTCCGAATGGGTTGCAAACTTGGTTCCCGTGAGGAAGAAATCAGGAGAGATTAGGCTATGTGTAGATTTCAGAAATCTAAACAAAGCCTCAGATAAAGACAACTACCCCGTGCCTTCAATGGAGCAAATCCTACAAATGGTGTCTGGATCTGAATTGTTTTCTCTCCTCGATGGGTTCTCTGGCTATAATCAAGTGTTAGTAGCTGAAGAAGATCGTCTCAAGACTACCTTCAGGACTAAGTGGGGAACGTTCGCTTACAGGAGAATGCCGTTTGGTCTGATAAATGCTGGAGCTACATTCCAAAGGGCGATGGATATTGCCTTCCGAGGATTGGGTGGGCAATGCGTTGTTGTTTACTTAGATGATGTTACAGTCTTTTCGAAGAAAAGGGAAGATCATGTTGTTCATCTGAGACATATCTTTGATCGTTGCCGGAAGTATGGTATTTCCTTAAATCCCAAGAAGAGCGTGTTCGCTGTACCCGAAGGTAAGCTATTGGGTCATATCATCTCCAAAGAGGGAGTGTCAATCGACCAGGAAAGAGTCCAAGCTATTAATAAGATTCCGATGCCTCACAACAAAAAATCTATGCAGTCTTTCATGGGCACCATTAATTTTGTCCGCAGATTTGTTCCGGATTTTGCACAAATTGTTAAGCCATTGCAACAGATGGTTAAACAAAGCATGCAATTTAAGTGGACAGATTTGGAGAAGGACGCATTTAGAGATATCAAGACAGCTGTAGCCAAAGCTCCTTCCTTAAGAAGTCCAGATTTTGATAAAGATTTCATCTTGTATACCTTCGCTTCGGATGATTCTCTCGCAGCTGTACTCACGCAAAAGGTGGAGTTGGGGGACGAATACCCAATTTCATTTATGAGCACTGGTCTGCAAGGGGCTGAGCTGAATTACCCCGTAGTGGACAAGCATGCCTACGCGGTCTTCAAAGCAGTCAAGCAATTTAGGCCATACATTTTGAAGAACAGAACTAAAGTCATAGTTCCCCATCCAGCTGTTAGATCCCTTTTCGTTCAAAAGGAATTGGGAGAGAGGAGAGGGAACTGGGTCACAGCTCTGCAGGAGTATGATTTGGAATTTAAACCTGCTACAATCATCAAAGGACAAGGTCTGTGCAAGTTACTGGCGGGAAACTCGACTGATGAAGAACAACATTGGAAGAACGAAGCCGAACTCAATTCGGTTGAGGTATGCCATATCTTCACAGCTCCCCAGTCGTGGTATAGAAATCTAGTGCACTATTTACAGCAGGGATATCTACCCGAGCACTGGAATTCTAAACAAAGAAGGGCGCTCCGCTTGAAATCAGCACCCTATCAGATCATTGATGGGATTCTCTTCAGAAAGAATTATGACGGAGTCCTTCTTAGATGTTTGGAAAAGGAGGATGCAAACAAAGTTGTCAAAGAATTGCATGATGGCCCCGCAGGTGGCCATTATTCAGGAGAGACGACAGCACACAAGATACTGAGAGCTGGTTATTACTGGCCCACTCTGTTTCGAGACGCCCACACGTACGCACGAAACTGTGATGTATGTCAAAGAAGCGCTGGGAAGTTACCTAAGGCCGCAGGCCCATTGCAGCCTGTCATCATCTCTGAACCTTTTGAGCAATGGGGCATAGATGTTATCGGAGAAATAAATCCAAACTCTTCCTTGCAACACCGATACATTCTGACAGCTACCGACTACTTCACCAGATGGACGGAGGCCATCCCGCTGCGCAAGATCAATGAAGATGCAGTTATCAGCTTCTTGAAAGAGAACATCATAACCAGGTTTGGGGTTCCAATTTCCCTTGTTTTTGATAATGCTACTTATTTTTCATCTTGCAAGATAAATGAATTTGTTTATGAATGGGGAATTAAGTTGCATTATTCAGCCAATTACTACCCTCAGGGAAACGGATTAGCTGAATCCTCAAATAAAAATCTGATTCGAATCCTTAAGAAAACGGTGATAGAAAACCAGAGAAGTTGGCATGTGGCTCTCCCAAATGCCTTATGGGCAGATAGGGTAACCCCGAAGAATGCTTTAGGTGTCTCCCCTTTCACTCTTGTCTATGGCAAGGAAGCCATACTTCCCCCAAACATCTTGCTGCCATCCTTGCAATTGTCCCAAGCCTCTCGGGGTTCTAGTAGCCAAGCCTTACAATCCAGGATAGACACCCTGCTTCGACTGGAAGAAGCCCGACACAAAGCTAAAGACCGATTTCATCAACACCAGGACCTAGTTAAGAGATGGTTCGACAAGAGGAAATCCGGCAAGAGGGACTTTGAAGTTGGAGATTTAGTCCTGAAATGGGACCATAATCACGAAGGCAAAGGAATGCACACGAAATTTCAACATCTATGGGTAGGCCCGTACCAAATTTCTGCAAAATTGGGCCCATCCACTTATAAATTGACAAATCTCGAGGGAGAGGAAGTAGCCCTTCCTCTCAATGGCCTCGCCCTGAAACAGTACTTCGCGTGAGTCTCCGTGAGACTTCCTGTACATAAATAAAGTTGTCTGTTCGCTTTCGCTTTTAGCTGTTTTATTTTTCGGCCATGTTGTTTCCTGTTTTGTTATTTGAACTTTTCAATAGGTTTTGGTTTCTGAAGCACCCGTTTGAGTTTCCCGTTGAAGATAGCTCTCTCAAAGAAAACCTACAACCCATGAGTCTGGAACCTTGCTCAGTAAACCCGGCCTGCTGTGCTCTCGCTGAAATAATCAAAAAGCGGGAGGCCTACCCTGCTAGTCACACTAATCCTGTTCAATAGCAGAGACCCATGGCCATCTTCACTACTATCGTTGGGCTCCACCCACTCTCACACTTCAAAGGCATCTCAAGAAAGGTTACCTAAGTTGGACCCATGGAAAGTGGCACTTCTCGAAGACACGGGGTATTGAAATGACTCCATGCTGCTGATTTAAAAGCCAAAATGGCCTACATTCAAGAGTCTGTTTTCCAGGGATTCTCGCCTCAATTAAAGCATGGCTGAGACAAAACAAAAGGGACATGTAAAATCAAGAAGGCTGTCCAAAAGGCCCAGCTCAAAATAGGCTCCTCTCCGTCCGTGAAGTTTGATCAAATCAATAAAACCTCTAACTCACACAAAAGGACATTATGGATTGAGGAGCCCAAATCAAAAAATCGGTCCAAAAGAAAATATCCCTGGAAGGCTCAAACAGCTAAGCTGTCCAAAATACAAGCATCCCAAAGGATGCCAGCAGCATGGGAATGAGGAACAAGAACAATAGTGTCCATGAGGAAGTGTTGCAAATCCCGTGGAGTCTGGCGGTAGTGACCATTTGAGGGATGACCCTCCTAAAATGAATCTCATATGCTGGCCCTCTGAGAGTGGTGAAGATGCCTCGGTCGAAGCTCCCCTTTCCAAATGACTAGCAGGAAAAGTGCTCCTTTCCCCGCATGAGTCTAAAATGCTCAGCTGAGTAGTGCACCCGAGACGGATGTTTTAATGAAGTTCCGGACCATGTAGGGTATTTTTTCAGAGATCTGTGTTCGCCAGCGACTCGCCATTGTTGTTGCAGCAACACCCCTCCCCAAAATTTTGTACATGTTGGGGCCCCTCCTGTATTTTTTGTAGAAAGTTTGCTTGAGAAGCCATCCCAGCCGTCCGCTCTGTTTTCAACATAAAATTTTGCTTCCCTGCTGAACAGCTTGCCTTCAATCCTTCCATGTTCTTCCCGGTGAGCCGAAAGGTAACTTAGTTTTTTGCCCAAACGTTTTGGAATAAGTCAGTCTTTGTCCCGAAACGGCGGGAGTCAAACGTCCAACCCTTCCGAAACAGCGGGAGCCATTGGGCAAAACCACCCGAAACAGCGGAAGCTTTCGAACGAGTCTTCCGCGACCACGGAAAGGTTCGCGTTGTTCTCCCGAAACGGCAAGGAATTCAACAAAGCCATCCGAAACGGCAAGGAATTCAACAAAGCCATCCGAAACGGCGGAACAATTCAGCTCTGTCTTCCGAAACGGCGGAAGCCATTCGGATAAACTCGCCGAAATAACACAAAGCAGTTCATCATTTTCTTCCGAAGTAAAAGCACTTGGAAAATTTTCAATCGTTGCTTCTGCGGAACGGTTCAAGCTCCGAAACAACTTAGTTCCCGAAACGGCGGAGCCTTTCACTCGAACCTCCCGAAATGGCGGGGCTCATTCGCCTTAGTCTCCCGAAAAGGACTTAGATTTTCTTTCTATGAGAAGACTGCGGGAACAGAGGACTTAAAGTTTTTTTTAGCTTCAACCTTCCGCAACGGCGGGGAGATTGGAGCATCCCTCCCGAAACGGCGGGAGTTTTCGTTGAACCCTTCCGAAACGGCGGAAGCTTTCATAAAATCCTTCCGCAACGGCGGGGGAATTCAAGGAACCCTTCCGAAACAGCGGAAGCCGCCGCTATATCTTTCCAAAAGAAAATAAGCGGAAACGTTTTATGAAACCCTTCCGCAACGGCGGGGGAATTCATGAAAACGTCCCGAAACGGCGGAAGCCATTTGGATAAGTCCCGCGGAGAAATTCACGATTGCTTTCCGGAACCATGAAAAGACTTAGAATTTTCTCAAGAAGCTGTCGCGGAAGCCTTCAGCTTTTGCTCCCGAAACGCGGAAGCCTTCGGGCTACCCTTCCGAAACAGCAGAAGCCAATCGCTTACCCCGTTCGGCGAAAGGACTCCGAAACGATCCCGGGCGAATTTGCGGAAAATATAAGTTTTGCTTCCGAAACGGCGGAAGCCTTTCCCAAAAGCTTTCCGAAACCAGCGGGAGCCTTTGCCGAACCTTCCCGAAAAAATCAACGAAACTTTGAAATTTCTGGACCACGGAAGCTTTCGCAAAAGTCTTCCGAAAATACCGGGAGCATTCGCTATACTGCTCCGAAAGAGCGGAAGCGTTGGCGTTACCCGTCCGCTACGCGGCGGTCTCTCGCGGAAGGCTTCGAGCTTCCTTTCCACATTAAGCCCCGAAACGTCGGAAGCTTTCACTGAACCCTTCCGCAACGGCGGATGCAATTCGCGAAATCCACCCGCAAGAGACGGTCGCACGGAAACCGAGGTGCTTTGACGTGACCGCTACGCGCGGCGAATTTAAACCCCGCTTTAACCACGCCACCTACCCATTTAAGTGCTCACACGTGCCATTCCTTATAAATACCGTGGGGGGGGGGGCTCGACCAATACACCATTGTTTTGAACCGGCCAGCGACGTGTGATACCGTGCAATCGCTCCAGCTCACCTCGCGCCTCCGTGCTCGCAGCCACCTTGCTCAAGCAATCCCCACGGTGCCAGGTAGGATCTTCACCTTTTTTTTCACTATTAAGCTGTCCTTTTGGGGAAATTATTGGGTTTTAGTGGGATTGTGACGGGCAAAACACCCGTCAAGGGCTATGTTTTGCCCGTCAGGTACAGTGAACGGAGTTTTTCGTTTCACATAATCGTCGTGGGCCTTCGTAAAACGTATACCTTATGTTGATGGGTGCGGGCAGTTAACCATGCCTTATGTTGAATTTAAACCCCGGGCCGCGCCCCTCGTCGTGGGTTAAGTTATCGAAACCCTGTGGGCTTTCCATGTCCCTGACCGTGAACCCTGGGCCCTTTTCCATAAACCCCAGTCCCTACACGCGAAGCCGAAACCCATAAGCGGTTAAGCCAGGAGAGCCAAAACTTGAAGCCGCCCTAGCTCTCCCCGTCAGTTTGTCCCCGGCGCCGTTACCTTCGCTCAGACCAAAGCCTCCCGTAGTGACTCGGCAAGTGGCCGCGTGTGACGATAGCATCCATAGCCCTCACCGAGTCAACCCGCCTCTTCCCCGCCTTCGACCTCTCCAACCGCAGCCATAGCGAAAGACCTCCCCTTCCGCGAGGCGGAACCGGAAGCCGATTGCTTCCGCGAATCACCTATCGGTCCAATAAGACCAATAGCGTCCGCAACATAGCTTATCCCGCACTCATCCTTTTAAAAGCTTCAAATGTTTCAATGTGTGTCTTATAACTGAAATAATGTTTTACTTCCTATATATATGCTTTGTTGATTTATATCATTAAGACAATGTTGCTCTCTGCTGAAACCATACAACCTGTTGCTCAAACTCATAATGAATGGTATATGGATGTTATCAGGGATAATTCAAGATGCCAAAACCCAGTAAGAAGAAGGCGAGGATGACAGAAAAGAAACCTGCTCCTCCTAAGATTGAAACCTCGCTCCAAGACACCAGGTGCACCACTGGTGTCCCTCCAGAAATCAGATGGGATGACATATACAGAATGATCAGGGACCAAGAGATCCCAGATATGTTGCTGGAGGAGGCACCGATCTATCAAAATATCAGAGCCTCAGGCATAACTAGAGCCGCTACCCGCCCTGAGCTATTCCCCTGTGCTGAAGTGATCGGGTGGATACTCCAACATGCAGATGCTGATGGGAGAGTGATAAATGATAGCGGGAACATGGCTATCGCCTCATTTCAACCCGCGTATCTGGCGGCAGCCTACAGGTTTCCCCGTGTCCAGCAAGCTCTGACCGATGAATGGTTAAGCCAGATGGACAATGTCGAGATGGCCAAAAAGCTACTGGTGCAAGGGAAACATTTGAGGAAGAAAGAGAGGGAGGAGTATGACGTACAGAATCTAAGAGCTCCTTATAGGTTGATCGCCCTGATGCTGTGTAGAATCTTCGGCATGCCCGATGGCACAGTATACAAGATTCAGTGGGTCCCTATCATTCACTATGTGGCATTTAAGGGGACAGTGTTTGACTGGGCCACCATCTTGTCAGATAGTTTGGCCTCAATGATAAGTGCTGCTAAGCCCGGGCTGGCCTCGAAGAAGGCTGAATTCTTCATGTCCTCATACCTGATAGATTGTATCTTGGCCAAGATAGAGTTCCCCGGATTGGGGTGTACATGGGATAGGGCCACAGCCCCGGTCTACACGGCATTCAAGATGTTGTGGGCTCAGAATTACAAGCCCAGCTACAAACTCATTTGTGAGGGGTTCATCATGCCCCTATACGAGAAAATGTTCAAGGAAGAACCAAGTTGCCTGTCCCAAAACGCTTTGGAAGTCCTTGAGGATTATGGGGATTTCTACTTTTCAGAACAAGGTACCTACTTGAGAATGTTCGGAGGGACTAAGCCCCCATACATATTGCCGCAGTATGCCACAGACTATGTGGTGCTCAAGGAAGCAGTGAGACAACTCTTCTTGGATGGGATTGGAGCATTCCTCCACAAGCTACACAAGGCTTCCTTTCCCCCCTTACCTTTCTGCATAGGTGCTTACAAGTTTTCAGGGGTAGCCTCTGCCGATGAATTTGTTCAAGAGTTGAGGGCCTTCCATTTCGGTGAGGTCATCTTCCACAGGAACGACAGAAAGGGTAAAGTGGCCGAGCATTGCAAGGGGAACTATGCGAACTTCGAATATTCCCACTACCCCGATGCCGAGGAGGAAGCTTTCAGAGGAATCAGCAACATGGCTGAGTTACGGATCTGTCGCCAAAGTACTGGAGCGAGCTCTAGCTCAACCAAAACCCAGAAGACCATCCAGCAAAAGGAGAAAGAAGCCAAGGACGCCCGAGCTCAGGAAGAGCTCAGATTAAGAGAAGAGGCAAGGTTGCAAAAGGAAGCCGAGGAGGCAAGAAAGCTACAAGAGGCTGAGAATGAGAGACTGCGGAAGGAGGCTGAAGAAGCCCAAAAGCAGAAAGAAGCAGAAATTGAGCAAGCTGAGGCAAGGAAGAAGGCGGAGGAAGAATTGAAGGCAAGAGAAGATGCCCAGGTAGGTGGGTCCGGTGCTCAGGACATGGAGATAGACACCTCTCAGGCAGGTGGCTCTAGTACCCAAAGGGAAGGGACAGACCCCGCTCAGGAAGTCCGGACCCCACCTATGGAAGAAGACATAGACATCATAAACCGACCGATTGTACCGTACACTCCATCTGGGAAGCGTACGGTGTCCAAATGGAATGAGTTTGTCTATGACAAGAAAAGAAAAACAATGGTCCTCCAATCAGAAGAGAGGATTAAAAGTCCTTTCCATGACGACATAGTTACCCACCGAGAGGTCGCTGTCATGCAGAACACAGATGCGGATCCCATTGCCATGGCGTCCGCAGTTATAGCGACAGCACAAGCATCATTTGCCAATGTAGGGGTGATAGTCAAAGAAAATATATTGACAAAGAAAAGAGCACGTACCCTGCAGCGAAACGTGGCTAATGAGCAAGCTCAAAGAGATCTGGCAGTGAACAAGTATAACTGCTTGTACGCTGAGCACAAGGAGTTGGCAAACAAGTACAGCTACCTGGAAGAGGAAAAGGACCAGCTAGCACTCCAAATAATGATTGCAGAAGCAGAGAAGAGTGGAGCAGAAGAAAAGGCTTCCCAGCTAGAAACGGACAAGCAGGCATTAACTGAGCGTTTAGAGCAAGCGGAAGGCAGAACCTTGGACATGTCCCCCTTCCACGAGCTGTCATGCAATATACTACAGCAAGTGCATGGCTCTCAAGAGCTAATCACTGATGAGGTGTGCAAACTCAAGGCCATGACGGTTAGGCTAAAGGAGGTGAATGCGGAAGCCCACAGGCTCAAGGCTAAGAATACCCGTGTCAAAGCAAATGTCATAAGTCAGATGGCATGGAGGGAAGGGAGAGGAGGTTTCCCCCCGCATCTTCCTTTCAAGACCGTGGAAGATTTTAATGAAGATATAGCCTTGTTGGAGTTTGGCCGGAACTGTGCCAATAAGCTGATGGCCAGTGTGCAGAAGACCACAGATAGAATCAACAACCTGTACCAAAAGCTCAAAGGAGTCCATGACAACTGCACACTGACCTTCCCTCAGACCCTCGAAGACTTCCCGGAAAAAGAACAGCGGTTGTCTCAATTGAAAGAAGAGCTAGGCGTCCAGATGGAGTATGTGAAAAGGATTGATGTCTTGGCCATGGATGATCTCCAACATTACATCGGTTCATCCACACTTCACAATCATCTGTTGAAGGAAACATATAAAGTTGCTGAAGCGGAAGTACAAAGCATTAAAATAGAGCTCGGGAAGAATGTAACTTCTCAGAAAATCCTGTTCCCTGCTGCAGCAAACATAATCATAAGGGATACAGGTGTGTGGCATAGCTACATAGAAGAGGAGGTCAGGAAAGCTGCAGCAGCAGCAGAAGCATCAGTAGACCCAGCAGCCTCTTCCCCAGCAATGGCAGAAAGTCTGGCCAGTCCCATTCCCTCTTCCCAATCAGGGGCAACATCAGCAGGGGATTCGAAGACCTCTTCCCAGGCAGCACCAGTGACAATCAATTTGGGCGACCCTTTGCCACCGGAAGCTCACGCACAGGAATGAAGCAAACTGAATTCAGTGAGCCACTCGCTTCAGCCAGACACGTGCCCAGCAGGGGACGCTTTGAGTTTAGCAAATTTTCTGTTATATGTAAGGCGTAAGCTGTGGGACAGCTGTCCCTATTCTTTTTTGTCAAAATATTTTGTAAATGAAGTGACCATTTTTTGGTGATCGATTATATTAGAAATCCCTGTAAATGACAGGTGGGGGATGCTAGGTGTCAGCCCAGAGGGCAAATTTGTAACTATAAATAGGAGCTAGAAGAGATTCAAAGGACTTTTGGCAGGGGAATGAAAATTTTTGGGCAAATGATATAAGCTATCTTGTATCGGCTCTGTAAATTGAAATTTTTCTAATAAAAGCCACAGGAGATGGACGTTTTGCTTGGAATGTTGGGTTGCTTTATGTTGGACTATTCTAATGACTGCAATTCTGCAATGTGAGATCATTCTTGACTTCTGGATTATTTCTTTGTATTAATGATTTCGCTCTTATCTATGCATGCGTTCTCTCTATTTCATGGACAATGAATGCGTTCCATATTAAGTCAGGAGCTACCTGCTGATACTTTTACCATTGCTGTAGATTTTTTCTTCTAGAACGAATGGCTAACTGTTCTTTCTTCAGGATAATTCGTATGGCTCATTGTTCATGCTTTTAATTGCTCCTTGCAGGGATCTTTTAGTTTAATTCCAGTTTCGTTTTATCTAGAGTGGTTTCTTTATTCTTGTTACTTAGATCAAACAATTTTGATTTCTTCTGTTCATAAGCAATAAATTCGTTCTGTAGGTTCAGTGTAGATCTGTTTCCTTAATCCTGTAGCTTTTCTCTGTTTATTTTCTGAGCAACAGATGCGTTCCATTTTAAATGAGAAGCTATCTTCTCAAGATCCTCATCTTGCTGTAGCGTTGACCGTGAGAAATAATAGTTATCTGTTCGTTGCTTATGATATCTGTTACAGCGGATTGCTCTCCCCTTAAGCGTGTTCCCCTGCAGGGATAGGTAGATGTGTTCCTGTTTCTAAATTTAAATCTGTTTCAGTTGCATTTAGACTAAGTATAATTTAGGCATGTGCATCTCATATAAAACACATAAAATCCAAAAGAAAGGTGGATCGGGCCATAACCGGTAAAATCGGATTTAAAGTCCAAAACCACGGTTGCCGGAACCGCTAACCGGACGGATTCCCTACACCAAACGGGAGACAGTCTAATTGGGACCGTCTCTCGGGGAGAATCCCTTTCTGATTGATGCTACGATATCCGAGGCATCAACAGGAAACCAACACAGTTTTGTAAACCCTAAGGGTTTTTGGGTTTAGGTATTCGGGATTGTAAAGACATGACCTTCGAGCATGGTCTATTTAAGAAGACAATTTTGTATGGGATGGGTTATGTTTTGGGGTTACTTTCTATTGTTACATTTTTGAGTTCTAGATGTGGTATTGTAAAGTCCCTTTTCAGTTGAGAAGATTGTAAAGGCTTTGCAGCTATGTGCGCAGAGACCTATCTGAGAGGAAGGAGAGTCTGCCGCTGAGTGTGCAGACTAAGAAGGGTTGTCCCCATCCCTTTTAAAGATATATATTACCAATCGTTCTTGTGGATGTAGCTTCACATTCGGGGAAGTGAACCACGTTAAATATTGTGTTGTGCATTTGTGTTTTATGGATGAATGATTATTTGTGTTTTCTGTAAATGAATGTCTAGATGTTTCCTTGCATGCTGTTAAGAGAGAACTATTGTATGCATTTTCCATCAAAAGAAGTATGGAGATTATATGTTAAGTTCTGCATGAATAGATGAATGGTGAACATTTAGCTTATGTTTGAGAATAGTGAGTCAGTTAATTGGTTAAGTGTTAAGAGATCACTTAAGTACTTCCGTATACACAATAGAACAAATGCATAACAATTAGATGGATAATTGGATGAGTAGTTGAATGAGTGGATGCGTGATACTCAATTCAGAGCCTTGAGAATTTTCAAGGTAGTTGAGTATAAAGTTGAACTGCATAGTTCGCAGTTTCAGTAGAGGTCCCACTGTAGAAGAACGTAGTGGTGCGGACCACAATGTTGTCCATTGCTACACAGTCCCTCCTCACAGCACATACCCCCTGTTGCGCTGCGTAGTACGTCTGTCCAAGCAACTTGTCACTTATTGTGGAAACCTGATTCCGCAGTACCCCATAGATGCACCTCGGGTGAGACCTCAACCTGCTCGTAGGTTGTTATCGAAAGGGCTGGTGCGAAGGGGTTTTATTGGTCAAAGGGAAATCGCAAAGAACCTAGGTCTTATAAGAAAACCTCTAGGTCAGTTATAGCCAACAAATGGTTCCATTGTTGCGCTAGAATCCGTGATGAGTTGCAATCGTGATGTGTGACGAAGAATACCAGTTCCCGGAAGGCTCTGACAATTAGAATCTTGAAAAGACAGAAATCCAAGCTTGGTGGGACAAGACCATAAGAGACTTTGCAAGGCAAGAGAATATCCAACCGCGTCTATGTGACACACAGTGGTTGGATAGATATCTGTGGAAATATATTCATGAGATTTTCTAGGCATCATTTCCAAACGAGTTGCAAGCATGGATCTCGCAGCTCGTAGAAAAGAAAACTTGTTTTCAAGGAGGAGTTCCTACAGAGTGGACTCCTGATCTCATAGCACAGCTCAAAGCAATAGACATCCCATTGACACGCGTAGTTGATTTTTGGGTCCATCATATGCTAGAAGGCTTCGTAACAAAATTTGTTGTAGACACACTCAAATCCTACAACCAAGCAGAAGCATACTTTTTTGAAGGATTCCAAGGTAAGTTGCTGAACAATCTCAATCTATATATTAAGATGTTGTTAGCTGAGAAAGGCATTTTAAGAATGCAGTAATATTCTTAAGTTTGTCATGGTAAACAATATATATAGTGATTATGACAAAGATACCCATAATCTTAGAAGTGGTAAGAAGTATAAATTTAATAAGAATCTTGGAGGCCCTGGACTCCATATAGATACCGAGATTCCTTGTGACCTTGAAAATGAAGCCGCACCACCATTTACCCCTAAGAACCCACCGGCTGCAGAGACCGTACCACCTTTATCTCAAAACCCACCCACTACACATCCCACCCCGCAGAATACTCAACCCAGTACGTCTATCCCGATAAGCCCATTTGTTTTCACTGCATAGATCCTTTTACAGTAGTCGCGCACTAATACATGCGCCCCACCACCTAATAGGACAATGGAAAACACTAATATGAAGCTCCCGATATTCAAAGGAATTGGCCTAGAAGACCTTGATCAGCATTGGTTCCTTTGCGAAGCCGTATGGAAGGTAAGACAAATCCAGGATGATGCAGTGAAGAGAGCACATCTTATCACCACTTTCAGGGACAGAGCTTTACATTGGTTCATGAAGTACTCTAACACACAGCCAAGAACCCTCGCAGAAATTAAAGTTGCGCTTGTGGCAGAGTTTAAGAAACCCAAATCTGAATCTCAATGTATAACCGAGTTGAAATAAATAAAGCAGAAACTGAGTGAAACGGTTTGGGAGTTTGATCAGAAGTTCAAGACCCTATTAGACCATGTAAGCTTTGTCATAGCCTCGGAACAACACAAGGAATGGTTCATTGCTGCGCTGTTACCCCATATTGGATTACCATTGATGCAGCAGAAGGTTACGTCGCAGGAAGAGGCCTTGGAGATCGCAATGAAGCTAGAGGCTTCGCCGATTGGTGAGACTAGTTTTGGGATGTCTCAGATCTAGAACTAGCTGACCACCCTGACACTAGAGCTACAAAGCATGAAGAATGGCAAAGAAAAAATCTATGAACCTAGACATGAGGTCTGGTGTACAAGTTGTAAAGGAGAAGGCCATGACCAGGAGCATTGCCCGTTATTCCGCGACAATCTTAATAGTGGTGCACCCAACCCAATAAATCAGAATCAGGCCCCATGGTGTGAAATTTGTAGAACCATAGGACACAGACCTGAAGACTGCTATCTGATACAGAAATATGTGAAAACACCTAAAAATTTATACAGCACTTTCTGTAAATCAGTTGGACATGATGAATCCAACTGCCTCGCATATGAGCTAATGAATGAGAGAAAACGAGATATTGACTCAATGAGAGGCGCTAGCTTGTACCACATACAAGAAGATAACCAGTGGAAACAAGAAAATGCACAATATGACCAAGGAGGATACAGAGGTCATGGTGTTGGATACCACGACAGAGGAAGAAATGTTGGCCCGACACATGGAAGAGGTCGTGGCCAGGTCATTTGTTATAATTGTGGCCAGCCAGGTCACGTATCTAGAGATTGTGTTAACCCGTGCACTACGTGCAATTATTGTAAATCATTTGAGCATGTTATTGAAGATTGCCCAGTACCATAGGTTGAGATGCAGAAAAGAAGACAGATGGACACACCAAACACGAACGTCTAGTGGATCGTAGTGGAGAGTAGACCAGTAGACCTGAGCATCAATGTGGTGACGTGCAGTGGTGCTCAGACAGGCTGCTATAGGGGAGCAGAAGCTTCTACGTTGGGGGAGGCTCACACAAAGAATACCCCTCTTGAGACAATATGGATACGGAAAACTCCAGGAAAAATACCTGCTCTCGACCTACGAAAGAGCAAGGAAGTCTTTATCGACGCGCGAGATACCTTCAGAGAATTGATAATAGAATCATGGAGGATCTCGTTGCGCAGTGAAGTACCGCATGTTGAAGACATGCCAGCGGCTTATGATAAAACAAGCACTACGATGGATGTCATCACTTCCGTTGCGCAGTTCCTGCGAAGCTGCATGAAGCTACTCAAAAGTTAAAATGCCATAGTAGAGCTGCAGAAGCTCATAAACCAATATGAACCACAGAGCGGAACAGAGAATTTTGATAGCGCAGTACATCACATAAGGAAGCATAAAAGAATAGGCCAAGAAATGAGTCTTGCCACGCAGATTGGAGATTTTGAAATGGATGAAGTCATCCTTGATCTAGGATCTGAAGTAAATGTCTTAACTAAATAGACATGGCAGCAGATGGGTCAACCAAAGTTGTCATGGTCACCTATCCAGTTGAGAATGGCTAACCAAGATAAAGTCATACCTTTTGTTCGGTTAGCTGATGTGATAGTCGATATCGATGGAGTCCAAAGTCATGTAGACTTTGAAGTTATCAAGATTGTGGATGATAGTCAGCCTTTTCCTGCACTGCTAGGAATTGAATGGGCTATTGATAACTTGGGTATCATAAATATGAAAACAAAGAAGATGATATTTGAAGGGAAGAATCTTAGGGTCATCACACCGTTGGATCCTGCAGATGGTGATAGATACAGCGATCCAATTCAGGAGGAATCTAAGGCTCAAGACTTGGATAGACTATACCAGCTCACAGCAAACCAGGAAGATTACATTAATCCTACTACAGATGGTATACTCAGCTAGAGATGTGATAGCTCCTGCGTCTCTGATTCGAAGGCAGGGCTAGAGAATTGGCAAATCCGGATGCATGAAGTATCAGCAAGAAGGTGCACGCAGGTTACAAAATCACTACGTTGGATTGGAAAGGAGGTAAGTCCAATTCCCACATATGATGGCTCTACTAATGTTTACAATTTAATCCAGGAATATACTGTAGCTATTGCATATGAACACAGATTATCGGCATTGGATATGGCACTGCGCGACACACCCACCAGATGGTCGAATGCACACAAGCAGACATTGACCACTTGGAATCAATGCAGAATTAAGATGTAGATCGGATTTGCTGGAAGGGTTACCTTACCCTTTGAAAAGTTTAATGGAAAAACAGATCCTAGTCAACACATTGAAGTCTGTTCAAACGCATGGGCGGAAAGGCCACATGAATAATGGGTGCACCTATTCGTGCATACCCTGGAGGATGACATTCCAAAGAAATGGTACATAAACCTAGAGTTGCGCAGGGAAACCACTGATTGGG
This sequence comes from Larix kaempferi, assembly GCA_027924585.1. Classification (NCBI taxonomy): domain Eukaryota; kingdom Viridiplantae; phylum Streptophyta; class Pinopsida; order Pinales; family Pinaceae; genus Larix; species Larix kaempferi. The sequence continues at coordinate 2,929,364 of BSBM01001009.1, read as the reverse complement.
ACATGCTGACTGCGAACTTCCAGAGGAACTTTAGCTTTGACGATGAGAACCCGTTGATCCATGATGCATTGAAAATAATTAAGGAATGCAAATTCAGGGAAGACTGTCCTCACAAAAATATGACATTGGAGGAATTCTTCGGGGAAGATAGTGTTCCTGGGCACCTACAGTCAGAATGGAAGGAACACGAAGAACACCTCATCGAATGTTACAACCTAGCTGAAGACATCAATGATAGAAATGAAGACGATGACGATGATACGTGCAACATAAACATACCATAATCGGAGGGTGCGGGTGACGTAGAAGGACCTCCGTTAGAAATCCCAGATATGAGCGGATCAGTAAAAACACAAAAGGTGAATATTGGCACAAGCGAAGAACCGAAGTTCGCAGCAATCAGAGACTATTGCGATGATCAGTCTGTTGCAGAGATCGCAGACACTCTACATCAGTATCAGGAGCTGTTTCCAACAAAATTTATAGAAATGAAAGGAATTTTGGGAGACCTAGGAGTCATGAAAATACCTTTGAAGCCAGGCGCAAAGACCATGAAGCAGAGACCATACAGACTAAATCCACGCTATAAAGAAAGAGTACGCGCAGAGCTGGATAAGATACTTGAAGCAGGAATCATTGAACTTGTCGAAGAGTCCGAGTGGATTATCCCCATGGTTGTTCAAGACAAGAAAACAAAAGGTGAGATCAAGATTTGTGTGGATCTTAGAAAACTGAATGATGCTTCCATGCACGACCCATTCCCTACTCCTTTCACAGATGAAGTGCTTGATAATGTTGGAGGGAATGAGGCCTATTCTTTCACTGATGGTTTTTTGGGGTATCATCAGATAAGGATTGATCCCGCAGATAGGCATAAGATGACTTTTGCTATAGAATGGGGGTCGTTCCAGTACACAGTAATGCCTTTTGTCCTGAAGAACAAACCTACCATATTTTCCAAAGTGGTCGTCGCAGCATTCAAAGAATTTATGCATAAGTTTCTCGAAGCCTATTTTGATGATTGGACTATGTTTGGTCTATTGAAGAACCATTTCGCGAACCTCAGAATGATGCTTGAGAAGTGTCGACAGCATCAGATCTCTTTAAATCTAAAGAAGTGTATTTTTTGTGTTCCTTATGGGATTCTACTTGGGCACATTGTTTGTAAGCAAGGATTGATGGTGGACCCTGAGAAGATTGTCGTTATTGTGAATTTGCCAACACCAACTTCCATTAAGATGTTGTACTCTACCTTAGGCCATACTGGATACTATAGATAATTTATAAAGGGTTACATGTAGATAACCGCAGCAATGGAAAAGCTGCTAAAGAAAGATGCACCGTTCATTTGGAACGTGGAATGCAAACAGGGTTTTGATACACTAAAAGAAAAGATGGTGACTACGCTGATTCTAGTATTTCCAGATTGGATGAAGCCATTCCATGTCCATGTTGACGCATCATGCATTGCCCTAGGAATCGTACTAGCTCAACCAGTAGAAGGAGGTATTGACCACCCTATTTCATTCTCGAGCAGGAAGCTCTCAACAGCAGAAAAGAACTATACTACTACCGAGAGGGAAGGCCTTGCGATGGTATATTCCCTACAGAAATTCAGACATTACTTGCTTGGTGCGCACTTCCTAATGTTCACTGACCATTCTGCGTTGAAATACTTGGTCAATAAGCCAGTGTTAGGGGGGCGCATATGCAGATGGTTGTTGCTATTCCAGGAGTATGATTTTGAGATTGTTGTTAAGCCCGGCAGGCTGAACTTAGGACCTGACCACCTCTCTAGGATTGAGTCAGGAGAAGAGCCGACAAACATTGAAGGTAGTATGCCAGATGCACAGTTATTTTCTATATATATTGCCGATGATTATTACAAGGATATCATTAATTTTTTGACAATAGGGCTGGCACCACAGGAATTATCTGTCCAGCAGAAGAAGCAGCTAGTGGTGCGCGCCATAGACTTCACTATAATTGCAGGTCAGTTATACAAACTCGGACTGGATGAAGTCCTGCACAGATGCGTACTAGATCATGAGAAACCGTTTATTCTAGCAGATGCGCATTCAGGGATCGCGGGAGGTCACTATGCAGGAAGGGAAACTGCACAGAAGATATTACGCACAGGGCTATGGTGGCCCACGATCCACAAAGATTCCAAAGAACACTGCAAGAACTGTGATTTCTATCAGAGGACAGGGAAACCTTCATGAAGAGACGAGATGCCATTAAACCCACAGTTGACCTTGCAGGTGTTTGAGAAATGGGCAATTGATTTTGTGGGTCGTATAAACCCACTAGGAAAAACAACTGGTGCGACATATATTATTACTGCTACTGATTACCTCACCAGGTGGGTGGAAGCAAAGCCAGTAAAGGACTACAGTGCCAGTACTACTGCGCAGTTCATTTTCAAAGACATATTGTCAAGATTTGGCTGTCTGAAGATTTTGATTCATGACCAAGGTACTCACTTTTTGAACAAGACCATTGAGGCACTTACAAAGGAATTCCACATTCATCATCAGCGCAGTACTCCATATCATCCACAGGCGAATGGTACTGTTGAGGCTTTCAATAAAATACTGGAGAACGCACTCACTAAGGTCTGCAACATAAATAGAGATGATTGGGATCTGCGCGTCTCCTCTGTGTTGTGGGCATATAGGAATACATGCAAGAAATTGACAGCTCATACACCTTTTCAGTTGGCTTATGGGCAGGAAGCTATAATGCCAATGGAATATATTGTCCCTAGTTTAAGGATCATTGCGTTCATAGGGATGGCAGGCCGTGCAGCATTAGAGGAAATGTTGCTGCACCTCGTTGGGTTGGAGGAAGATCGCTTCATTGCCGGCTTCCACCAGCAAGTTCAAAAAGAATGTGAGAAAGCATGGCATGATCACCATATAAATAACAAGTGCTTTCAGGTAGGTGACCTAGTCCTCCTATATGATAGCAAGTTCATGAAGTTTCCTGGTAAATTTAAGATGCATTGGATTGGTCCATATACTGTGATACATGTTACTAACACTAGTGCAGTCCAGTTAGCCAATTTAGCTGGCGATACCCTACCAACTTTCATAAATGGAAGTAGACTAAAGATATATCACGAGAGTCCTGCTTTGCAGAATCCTGAGTAACAAGCCGATGAAGAAAGTTCTAAGTGTCAAGTACAGTTGAAATTGGACACTAGAAATGTAAAGGAGTCTGTACATGTATGATAAGGAGAACAATGTATGTACCGCACAACACTGTTGAAGCTGCTGTTAGGACTCAGAAATGTCGTATTTTCATCCACCTTTCCCTTCATTATTCCTTACATTTCATCGCCCTATTAAACCTTCATCATATCATTTGCATAAATACATTTGGGTTTCACATTATTATTTTCCACTTTATTCATTTTAGTATTAAGAGTGAATTTATGATTAAATATTAGAAAATTTACATGTTTTCATATATATCTCAATTATGTGTGAGCTTTGTAATGTGTAGGAATATGTGAATGATTAAATCAAAGAGACTTCTCAAATATCTCTTACACCATTCCAAAGGAGATAGTTATTCAAGCCTATTCTTAAGGAGAAGATCATGGAATATTTGGTTGGCATATCTTATCTAGGATTCATGAGAGATATGTGGAGGATTTGAAGGAACCATATCTTGTAATAATAGGGAAGTGGTTGAGAGTAGTTGAGAGAATAATGGATCTGTAATTAATGTATTCTTATCTTTTTCTTAAGGACTCTCATGTATAAAGGAGAGTGCTCCCTCTCCATTCCATTAGGTTGGAATTAGGTTAGATTAAGCTTGTAAGAGGGTTGTAATGAAATTGGATTGGATTTTGTACTTGTTAGATTAATCTTTGATTTGAGATTCTTAATGTGATTTAAGATTCCATTGTTATGCTTTCATGTTTGCCATTTGATTATGGATTTATAGATGTGAGCTCACTTATGTCATTGTTGTTAACTCTTCACATGTTGTATTTCTCTTACGCAATTTCAATGCTTTCTTAGTTAGTCTTTCCATGCTTTCCTAGATTAATTTGATTTCAGAAAATTAGATTAAGTTAGATTAGATCTACTTTAGTCCTGCATAAACAATGCACGTGCTTCGTCAGTTTACGTACCCCGGATTGCCAAGTAAATAGTTGGGAAACTTACTGCAACGTAATTATTACAACATATAACTCACCTAACAGCTGCGCGGGAAAAAAAAATCTTTGAAACTGCGTAGTTGAAAATTTTGGCGCTGCAAAGTAATTGCGTAGGATTGCAGATGGATTGCCGCGCAACTTGGTGCAAGACTTAGAAAAATAACCATTATAAAAATTTTCAGAAAAATAGCCGTTATATGACCATTGCAATGAACCGCTTCAACATTTAACGAAAATATATCCATTCTGAACACGCTGATGACGGAAGGGACTGAAGGATTCGCTCAAATTTGCCAAAGGACACCTCATTAAATGCTCATCTAGCCGTTGGAAGGCACGGAGGGGCTTAGCGCCTATAAATAACGTCGCATAAGGACTCATGGGCGTTACCAGACACTTAGAATTTTCATGCGTTGACTCTCGCATTAGCAATCCTTGGTCATATTCCTGAAGTCATTGCCTTCTCTCGCTAGTGAATGTCCAAATTACCAGACAGAGAAGAAGAGCTTACACTTCAAGAAGCAATCCGAATCTTTCAGCATGGGGGGATTGCAGAGTTAATGAAAACCCCTGTCAAGAAGACTATACTCGAACCCGGTCAAGCATCCAAAAGGTCACCTCGGCATAATCCAGCCATGCAGGACAAGGGGAAAGCCACAACTGGACCATGAAGCAAGACTCCCAAGACAGTCCAGATGGAGTTGAGATCGTCGGTCTTTTAGAAGGAACCTTTGAAGTTGACACCGGAGTATATATCACCATGGGTGTTGGATGCCCCAGTCTTTAAATTGGCCAATAATGCTAGATATGAGATCCCATTGTCGCCGATTTCAAAACATGTAGAGGTTGCCAAGAACCTGCTCGAAAAGATCCCAGACTGTAAGTGGGAGGAATTTTACCTCTTAGGAGTGCAGAAGGAAGAACCCCACAATCCAAAGTAGCCACAGTTCCAACCTGACCAGTACATGTGTTGGAAGAAGGATGGCAAGGGAACTTTTAACTTGGTCATTGAAAGTTGGTTGACACCAGTAGTGGAGTCTAGATTGCTGAACTTGCTCAAACTACCTCATTTTGATCGTTCACCAGAACTTAATGTAGTGGTTCGCACGTTGATGGCGCAAATCCACCAGGGATATCTGTGGCTCGACAGAAATGTCGATGTCAACATTGATTTAATCCACCGCATCACAGGGTTAAGCAAGCGTGGTAAGGATCCCAAGCAATTCTTCCAAGGGAAGAGTAAGGAAAAAGAAGTTGTCGAGAAGATGAAGAAAAGCCATGCATTGGTGAAAGGGAAAAGAGGTTTTCCCACAGAAGAAATTGAAGATAGAGCGACAATATTTTTCACACAGTTGCTCGCAGGAAAAATTCTCAGAACAGCTAGGCCTCCGCAGGTGCCTGCGGGCACAGTACTACTCGGTGCCACAGTGGCTGAAGGCACCCAATTCAATTGGTGTCAGTATCTTCTTAATGAGTTCCTAGATGAACTCAATGACACCCAGGAGAATGGAGGTCAATTGCACTTCATGTGGTTGATTATCCTCATTGCATTCTTAGGATGGAAGGAACCGAAAAAATATGTTGGTGTAATTACAGAAACCAATGATCCCAGAGGATTCCGCTATGCCAACCTTTGGGAAAATATGAACGCAGAGCGGTAGCATGCAACAGCTAAGGTATTCTATCTGTATTACACCCAGTTGCGCCAGGCGATCACCCATACGTCACGCATTACAAAGCAGGTAACGTCGAAGTATATTTGCATTATTGATTTTATGGAAGACATGCGATGCGTCTTTATTTCACCCAAAGCGAGAATGAAGAATCCAGAATGGTACCCAGGTAACTACCATATGTATGAGGAGGACATTGAAATCCTCATGAAGGACTGGCCAACCGACTTTCATGTTGAAATCATGGATGTTGAGATAGACTCTAAAGAAGATGAGCCAATCCTGCTGTCATGCCCGATTGTGGAAGAAACAGGAAAGCGAAAAGAGCCTGAGACCTCGCAGAAGCCGAAGGCGCAGAATAAGATGAAGGCCATAAAGACTCAATCTGAGATAGTGCTGAATGAGGATGACTTTGATATGATCACATAAAGGGTCTCAGAGCAGATGGGGGAGCTAATGATAGAAAAAGATAAGAAGGAAAAGGTCATCCAGGATGACCTGCAAAAGACTAGGCTCACACTCCAAGGTCTTATGAAGAAAATGGATGATGTCCAGAAGAGCCTAACCTTGCCATGTGAAGCAGGAGCTGAAGGGAGGTTGGCAGGAACCTTGCAACAGACACCGCCGTAGCTAGCCATAATGCTGCCTTCAAAGACCAGGGTTGTTCATCTGGACCCATTGACCATAGCGTTACCAATGGAAGAATAGATCCAATCCCCTCAACTATTTACTAAGGACTTCATTCTCGGAGACCTCACGTCTACGGCTCTCTTTAGGACTGAAAGTCTAGGGATGATCCAATCCCCATCTGTATTCTCATCTATACAGGTACAAATATCCAAGAGCATGTATTCTCACTAATACATCTAATCATCAAAACATGTATACATGACAACTAGCATGTATTCTTACTAATACATCTAACATCAAAACATGTATACATCACACCAAAACATGTATACATCTAGCATGTATTCTCACTAATACATCTAACAACAAAACATGTATACATCACACCAAAACATGTATATATCTAGTATGTGTTCTCACTAATACATCTAGCATCAAAACATTTATCCATAAAAATAAAAGATATATAAGATTTCTAAATATAAATAATTGTAAGTAGCTAAGTGCAACAAAACAAAATTGTTATCAAATACTATACTACTCCCCCTTATGAGGAGGGTCCTTCTGGACTATACCAAGCATGTCTCGGAAGTGTTCAAACTTTACTCGAGACAAAGGTTTAGTCAGGATATCAGCAATCTGATCCTCAGTGCTTATGTACTCGAGCTTGATGGCTCCTCTCTGCACCATGTCTCGTATATAGAAGTAACGGATCTCAATGTGTTTTGACTTATCATGGAACACAGGATTTTCAGTCATCTTAATGCAGCTTTGATTATCACACATAATCACAGTGGGATCCATTTCTAAGTCAAAAATTCCAGATAAGAGTTTCCAAAGCCACACTGCTTCACAGCTGGCAGAGCAAGCAGCTATATATTCTGCTTCAGCAGTACTGAGGGCCACACTAGATTGTTTCTTGCTGAACCAGGAGATCATGGCAGATCCAAGACCATAACATCTGCCTGAAGTACTTTTTCTGTCTGAGACACTACCTGCCCAATCAGAATCTGAGTAACCATGTAACTTGAGTTCATTACTTCCAAGATAGTATAGGCCAAAGTCCACTGTACCTTTTAGGTACCTCATTATATGCTTTGCAGCTATAAGGTGAACCTTTCTAGGTTCTACTAGATACTGACTTAGGGTATTTACAACAAAGCATATATCCGGCCTAGTATTTGTCAAATACATCAATGATCCAATGATTTGTCTATATAGGGTTATGTCCACTAGTTCTGATGAATCATTAACTAATAGTTTCAGGTTGGAGTCCATGAGAGTGGACATGGCTTTACACTCCAACATATCAAATCTTTTGAGAATCTACACAGTATACTTACCTTGATTTAGAAAGATTCCTTTTGGCTCTTGCCACACTTCTAGACCTAAGAAGTAGTGCATTAATCCGAGATCTTTCATTTCGAATTCTGAAGAAAGCTTCTTCTTGCTTTCAATAATTTGATTCTCATTTCCGGTTAGAAATAGATCATCTACATATAACAGCAATATAACAGGTTCATCATCCATCACTTTAAGATAAATATTGGGGTCAACTTTACTTTTGGTAAAGCCCATGCTTGTTAAGAAACTGTCAATCCTTCCGTACCAAGCCCTGAGAGCTTGCTTCAATCCATATAATGCCTTTTTCAGTTTGCATACATGGGTCCTTCCGTCTTTGACCTCAAAACCTTGAGGTTGTTCTATGTATACTTCTTCTTCAATTACACCATTCAGAAAAGTTGTCTTAACATCCATTTGATGCAATTTCCATTTCATCATGGATGCAAGTGCCATGATAGTTCTAATTGAAGTATACCTAGCAACATGTGCAAATGTTTCTTCATAGTCAATTCCCTCCTTTTGAGAGAATCCTCTGGCTACAAACCTTGCCTTGTATTTTTCAATGCTACCGTCTGCAACATGTTTTATCTTGAAAATCCATTTGGAAGAAACCACACTTTTATCTCTTGGTTTGGGGACTATATCCCAAACATCATTTTTCATTATCGACTGATATTCTTCTGTCATTGCTTCTACCCATTCTTTCTTTTGATCCGCTTCTTCATAGCTAGTAGGTAGTTGATCCACAAGATCACACATCAAGGCCATATAGTTGGACACTAGCTTTGGTTTCTTTCTTTCTCTAATGGAGCCTTCAGGAGCACCATATTTTTCAGCCTCTTGGATAATATCTCTAGCCAATGCTGGCCTTCTTTTCTTTGATAAATCTAAGATAGGAAGTTCTTGTGGTTCCAACATGTCATGATCCTCTGGTGGATTATCTTCAGGGATGTGAACAGCCTCTGAGTTTCTAGAAGAAGGATCTTCTTCATAGATTTCTTCAAGTTGGCATTTTCTTGATTTCTTGAGAGCTGCTTCTTCATCAAAAGTTACATCTCTACTGATTTCTATATGATGAAAGCCTGGTATGTAAATCCTGAAAGCTTTGGATGATTCACAGTAACCAACAAATATTCCTTTCTTACCAGAAGGATCCAACTTGGTTCTCTTTTCTTTTGGAATGTGGATGTACACGGGACACCCAAATATTTTAAGATGGCTTACCTCGGGCTTCTTTCCAGTAAACACTTCTTCTGGAGTTTTGAAATCAAGAGCACTATGAGATAATCTGTTTTGAACATATACTGCTGTCTTGGCTGCTTCAGCCCATAGATACATGGGAATATCCTGGTCATGTATCATAGTCTTCACAGCTTCCATGATGGTTCTATTTTTCCTTTCTGCAACCCCATTTTGTTGGGGATTGTAGGGAGTGGTTAGTTCTCTCTTGATTCCAACTTCTTTACAAAATTCTTCAAACTCTTTTGAATTATATTCTCCACCATTGTCTGTTCTGAGAATCTTGATTTTCTTTTCTGAGAGATTTTCTATTAGAGCCTTGAACTCTTTGAACTTTTCAAAAACTTCATTCTTACCTTTTAGAAAGTATATCCAGGTTTTCCTTGAATGATCATCAATGAATGAGAGATAGTATTCAAATCCACTCAGAGAGGTGGTGGGCATTGGACCACATACATATGAGTGTATTAACTCCAAGATACCCTTAGTATTTGTTTCACTCTTTGGAAAGGGGTTCTTGATATTCTTCCCTTTCTTACATCCTTTACATGAGCCATCATGATCAACCTTCAAATCTGGTAGTCCTATGACCACCTTGCTTACATAGGGTAAGGATTTGTAGTTAATGTGGGCTAGTCTTCTATGCCATAGCTCACTAGGACTAGAGGTTTCATGAACAAAGGCAGCTTCTGGATGACCCTTGAGTTTATACAAACCTCCTTCCTCTTCACCAATAACAATTGCATCCTTAATGGATTTTCCTTTGGACCACATTAACACTTGTCCATCAATGAATGCAATTCTATAGCCTTTCTTGTCTAATGCTGATATTGAAAGCAAATTCTTCTTCAATCCTGGAGCATACAAAACTTCCTTCATCTTCATGGGGGTTCCAGAATCGATTTTGTAGTTTGCTTCACCAATTCCCTTAATGGGATATTGATAGTCATCTCCTAGAGATACCTTTTGGGGAGAAGTCTTTTCTTCAAGATTTGAAAGAGTCCTTTTCTGACCTGTCATGTGCTCTGAAGCACCACTGTCAATAAGCCATGTACCTTCTCCAGGGATTATAGATCCAGAGAGTGCAGAGAAGAGAACATATTCTTCTGTATTTCTCCATGACCTTCTTTTGAAGAAAGTCCTTTCTTCTTCTTCCTCTTCATTTCTAGGTCTTTTATTGTGAGACCTTTCTTCCTCTACTTCTTCTTCTTCACTATCATCTTCTGCAAGATGTGCTTGGTGTCTTTTGTAGTGAGTACCCCTTTTCTTTTGTAGAGGGCATTCTCTAGCAATGAGTCCTATTTTGTGACAAGAAAAGCACTGGAAAGAAGAGTAATCTCTTCTTTGAGTAGTTCCTCTTTTCTTCTGAAATCTGTGTGGAGGATGAGACTCCTTGTGGCTACCCTTTTTAGAGTAGGATTGATTCCTTCTTCTTTTGGTGTGGGTGGCCAAGGCTTGGTCATCCTCTTTGAGCAAGGCTTCTCGATTTGCAACCCTAGCCTCCTCTTGTACACAATCCTCCCAAACTACATCAAACTTCATACTTTCTTTTCTGGCACACATAGTTTGAATGAATGACTCCCAAGGTCTAGTGAGACCATTTAGAGCTGTCATCACAAGTTCATCTTCATCAAGAGTATCACCAATGGCATCTAGTTGCTCCTTGATTAGAGAGACTCTTGAGAAGTAGTCTTGAATGGATTCTCCTTTGTGCATCTTGGTACTCTTCAACTGAGTCCTTAGATTCATCTTCCTATTGATGTTCTTTCCTTCATACATTCTTCCTAGGGCATCATACATTTCCTTTGGAGTCTTCTTGGAAGCCACTTGGGGAATCAAGTGGTCTTTAATAGAATCAGCTATGATTCTCTTTGCCCTAATCAAATCCTTCCTGTGTTTTTCTTTGGCTTCATCTTCTTCTGGTTCTGCAACTTCCTCCTTGATATAATGGGCAAGATCATTCTCCTCAAGAATGAGACCAATTCTGTATTTCCATGCCCGAAAATTTTCTATACCTTCTAGCTTGTCTTCAAGCTTAGTGTTTGGAGCCATATTCTATTGGGGGAGTCCAAGAGACAGAGTAGACTTACCTGGAAAGTTACTTTTCACTTTTCCGGAATCTGGAACAAAATTTTATCGCACTTTTGGTAGAATTAGGGTTTGACTTTCCCGGAGTTCTACCAAACCAAAAAGTTCGATCTATAGCTCAAAAGAATGCTCCTGAGAAGGGCTATCCAGCCATGTAATCAGAATTCAAAAATTCCAACTTTTTTTTGAAACCAAATTCTGACGTATCGCACTTTTGGTAGAATTAGGGTTTGGATTTCCCGGAGTTCTACCCAACCAAAAAGTTCGATCTATAGCTCAAAAGAAAGGTATGGAAAAGAGCGATCCAGCCATGCAACCAAAAATCAATAATACCAACTTTGGGATGAAACCCTAACTTCACCGGAGAGAGAGAGAGAGAGGTATTCTTACCTTGTGAAAGATGTCCTATTCAGTCTAGCTCTGATACCATGTTAAGTTTAAACCAAATAGACAAGCAAGATCACTGAAAGAAACATAATCACAAGATAGACACAGAATATACCCTGGGAAACCCTCATGGGGTAGAAAACCCAGCAAAGCTTTCCTCAATAAGATGATCAACCAAAATACAAGATGTGCTCCTTCCTTCTTTGTCTCCTTAGCAGATCTCCCAGACAAGTGCGCACTCTTCCACAAGTGAGTGAATGATCTAATGAGGAGTTCACCTCTCTTATTTATACTGACCCCCAACTGACTAAAAGACCTAATGGGGCTGACCTCTCCTGGAGAAGTCTAATAACCCCAAAAATATAACCACAGGGCCGACCCCCACATGGTGGGTCTAATAACCCTAGTTAATACAAACCCTCGGAGGAATAAACATCTCCGGATACATAATAGGGTTACCTCAGAGGGATGAAACATCTCCGGAATAATAAAGTACAAATATAATATTCTTTGAAGTTAGAATATTCAACATAGTTCATGCACATAGATACAATTTTATGATGAATAGGACCGTTGGGTACGACTCGAGAACACCATTACTGATGTCGCAAAAGATATTGAAGGTATAGAACTCCAGAATGATCCTGTGGACACAGTTTTGAGGATGGGAGAAAGGGTGAAATCCTTGAAGTCAGAGTTACAGGATAAAGAAATTTTTTATGAGGCTGATCTTGCATCGTTGAAGGAAAAGCTCAATACGCAGACACCATTAATTGAGCAGCATTTAAGAGAGCAAGCAATGAGTGCTACCGCGGAGAGCATAACAAGTGAGATGGCTAAGTGCCAAGGTCTCTAGGAGAAGGTTTCAAAGGCATTCAATTCCCTTGAAGAGGATCAAGGGCTACTACAGGTGAAGACCATGGTAAAAGAAAAGCAGACTGCACTAGAAAAGTTAGATGCAGAGGTCAAGGCTCTGCCACCCAGGGAGAGGCTGTCGAGGTATAAGGAGATACCAGGCCTGAAGAAGGAAGTCCAGGAATTAATAGAAAAAGAAACTGAGATGGATAATCAGTCGCAGCAACTCTTGGAGGATACCATGGGGGTGTCGCAGCAGATAGAAGACAATTTAAAGGAACTGCGCGACAACCAGGAGCAGGTACAAGGACAGATTGGAGAAGAGATAACTCCAACACTGCTTGAGACAGTAAAACAAATTGAACAAGATACCAGAGAAGCAGTGGAACAGTTGTTCGACACATGTAACGAGTTTGCGGCCAAATTAGTTCCACCAGTTAAGGAGCAGAGCAAGATGACCGAAGCAACAAGTGGCTCGGGGACAAGCCACATGTAAGTGTTAGGGGCATGTTGGGCCCAAGTTGGGACAAAGTTTTGGTAACAATTTTGATAAGCGGGAGTAATTTTGTCTAAGTGTTGAGGGTGTTGCGAAGTTGTGCGCAGCATCCAAGCTTTGACCATGCTGCGAAGTTGCGCGCAGCATCCATGTTTTGGAAGTACCGCGAATACCAGCACTGCGAGGAAGCAATGCTGCGAAGCAATCAGGCCACAGCAAAGTAGAGTGTTGGACAAGGATCAGGTACAGGTACCGGATGGACCAGTAGTGGTCTAATTTTGGAAAGATGCTCTAGGAGTGTCGAGCGACGGGCACGAGCAAATCAGGAAGGCGGCCAATGCACGAGTTTGTTAAGGAAAGGACAACTCAGGGAAAGCGATGGATTGGCATGCCTATTGGGCGAGACTGTTAGAGATGAACGGTTCAGTGAAAGTGACCTATTGGAACGCATGCAACAGGAAGGCCGATAGCAATAGAATGAAGACGTGGAGAACCGCCATGATGAAGCATATGCTACCAGATGACAGCAAGCCGGTTTAGGGAAACCGACACAGTTTTGTAAACCCTAAGGGTTTTTGGGTTTAGGTCTTTGGCATTGTAAAGACATGACCTTTGGGCATGGTCTATTTAAGAAGACAATTTTTTATGGGATGGGGTTATATTTTGGGGTTACTTTTTGTTGTTACATTTCTGAGTTCTGGATGTGGTATTGTAAAATCCCTTTTGAGTTGAGAAGATTGTAAAGGCTCTGCAGCTGCGTGCGCAGAGACCTATCTGAGAGGAAGGAGAGTCTGCAGCTGAGTGCGCAAACTAAGAACGGTTGTCTCCATCCCTTTTAAAGATATATATTACCAACCATTCTTGTGGATGTAGCTTCCCATCCGGGGAAGTGAACCACGTTAAATATTTTGTTGTGCATTTTTGTTTTATGGATGAATGATTATATGTATTTTCTGTAAATGAATGTCTAGATGTTTCCTTGCATGCTATTATGAGAGAACTGTTGTATGCATTGGCCATCAGAAGAAGTATGGATATGATATGTTAAGTTCTGCATGAATAGATGAATGGTGAACATTTAGCTTATGTTTGAGAACACTGAGTCAGTTAATTGGTTAAGTGTTAAGAGATCAATTAAGTACTTCCCTATATGCAATAGAACAAATGCATAACAATTAGATGGATAATCAGTATAGTAGTTGAATGAGTGGATGAGTGATACTCAATTCAGAGCCTTAAGCATTTTCAAGGTAGTCAAATATAAAGTTGAACTTCATAGTTCACATTGTAAGTAGAGGTCCCGTGGTAGAAGAACGTAGTGGTGCAGACCGTAGCGTTGTCCATCGCTGTGCAGTCCCTCCTCGCAGCGCATAACCCCTATTGCACGGTGCAGTATGTCTGTCCAAGCAACTCGTCACCTACTGTGGAAACCTGATTCCACAGTACCCGATAGATACACCTCGGGTGAGACCTCAACCTGCTCGCAGGTTGTTGCCGAAAGGGCCGGTGCGAAGGGGTTTTGTTGGTCAAAGGGAAACCATGAAGAATCTGGGTATTATAAGAAAACCTCTGGGTCAGTTATAGCAAACACATCCTCATCATCATCATCATCATCATCATAATCATCTTCATCATCATCATCATCATCCTCATCATCATCATCATCGTCGTCATCACCCTCTTCCTCATCATCATCATCATTTGTTAGAAAAACAGCATCACAGAGCAATAACAATAAACAGAAATGAAAATATAATCACACACACATTACAAGAGAGACACAGATATATCGTGGTTCACCCCAACTTGGGCTACGTCCACACTGAATTTTCCAGTCCTTATTATTATTACCATTGAGCAAGGTGAAGGGATAAAACCTGTAGCATAGCCACTGCACTTCCTCTTCACTATCTCATAGTCTCTTTCCTGATCTTAGAGATATTTACAATGCATAAAACCTAATACATCAACCCTAGCCATATTACAATGTCTTTCTTTTATAGGGAAAATACAATGGGAAAAATACCATGGGATACCCAAAACCATGGGCCCGCAAAACAGCTAGGGAAAACAACCCAAATTTTTTTTCTCAGGGGTGTTGCCCCCAAACCCCCTTTTTCAGGGCATTTCCCCAAACCCTTAAAAATGTAGAATGGGTGTACAGTCCTCCGGGGTGCACAGCTAAGACAATATCATCTATGAGACTGGATTATTTGGCTCCACAACCAACAATATCCCACTTGGAGACTACTCACATCAACTCCACCGATGCTGCACTTGCTGGACTTGGACTTGGAAAATTTATCCTCTTCACCTTCATGCTAGAAGGCCAACTAAAACCGAGCAAGAACTTAGTTTCTCTCTAGTCACTACCTTTGTGAACATGTTTGCAAGATTTTGGCTAGTATGTATCTTTTCCAGCTTCAACAGTTCATCTTCCAAAACAGAGTGTATGAAATGGTACTTGATTTGTATATGTTTAGTCCTAGAATTGAATGTTGAGTTCTTTGCAAGATGAATGGCACTCTGGCTGTCACTATACAACCTTCTATCATTCTACTTCTTACCCACTTCCTCCATAAACCTCTACAACCAAATAATCTCTTTACTAGCCTCTGTAATAGAAACATACTCTGCTTCCTTTGTTGAAAGTGCAACAACCTTCTGCAGTTTCGAAATCCAGCTTACTGTTGTTCCACCTACAGTAAACACATACCCTATTGTGCTCCTCTTGCTATCCTTATCACCTGCCATATCTGCATCAGCATATCCTTGTAGAACAGTGTCTGAACCTCCAAAACATAATGCCTGAGTGGTGGTAACTCTCAAATACCTGAGAATCCATTGTACTACCCTCCAATGTTCTTTACGTGCATTGTTCATATATCTGCTCACAACTCCCACTGCATGTGCAATATCTAGTCTTATGCACACCATGGCATACATCAAGCTGCCAACTGCTGATTGATAGGGAATCTTGGACATGTAATCTGTCTCTTCCTGTGTCTTTGGACACATTTCCTTACTTAGACTGAAATGGATGGCCAAAGGTGTACTATCTGGTTTTGCATTCTGCATTTTGAACTTCTCCAACACCTTTGGATGTACTCACTCTGAGACAATGTCAATTTGTGATTTTTCCTGTCTCTCATTATTCTCATACCAAGGATTTGCTTTGCAGCACCCAAATCCTTCATTGCAAATGAATTAGCTAGCTTCCTTTTAAGTACATTTATATTCTGCATTTTAGACCCTGCAACAAGCATGTCATCCATATACAATAACAAGATAATATATCTTTCATTGTCTAGCTTCTTGAAATAAACACAGTGGTTGGAATGACATCTACTATAACCTTGTTCTATCATAAACCCGTCAAATTTTAAATACCACTGCCTTGGAGCTTGCTTCAAGCCATACAAACTCTTTTTCAACCTGCATACCAAGTTCTCCTTACCTTTGACCTCATACCCTTGTGGCTACTGCATATATATCTCTTCCTCCAAATCCCCATGGAGAAAGGCTATTTTTACATCTAACTGTTCAAGATGCAAATCTTCTACCGCCACTAGACTTAAGATAGTCCTAATTGAAGTCATCTTAACAACAAGAGAAAATATTTCATCAAAATCTATACCTTTCTTCTATGCAAACCCCTTTACAACAAGTATGGCCTTGTACCGCCTCTTGCCTCCTTCTTCTTCTTTCAACCTGTAAATCCATTTGTTCTGCGATGCTCATTTACCAGTAGGCAACTGAACCAAATCCCAAGTCTGGTTTCCTACCAATGAGTCCATCTCCTCATTCATGCCTTGCTCCCACTTCTTTCTAGTTTCCACCTGCATTACTTCTTCATAACATTCTGGTTCACCAGCATTAGTCATCAACAAATAATACATTGAAGGAGAATATCCTTCAGGGAGTCTACTTAACCTAGTAGATCTTCTTACAGTTGTAGGAGTTTCAGGCACTTGCTGTTGTTCTTGATTTTCTGGCACCTTTGGAACTTCACTTTCTGTAATTTCCTCAAGTACTGTGTACTCTGTGTTTTCATTTCCTATTTCTTTCCCTGCAACTGATCTTTATACATGACCTTTTCATTGAATATGACATCTCTACTTTTAATGATTTTGTGATTTTCATAATCCCATAAACGATAACCAAAATCATCAACCCCATATCCAGTAAAGGTACATTTCTTGGATTTAGCTTCAAGCTTTGTTCTATTTTCTTTGTCAATATGGACAAATGCTTCACAACCAAACGTTCTCAGAAATGAGTAGTTTACCTTTTTATTTGTCCATGCCTCCTCTGGAATACCAACATCCAAACCACTTGAAGGTCCTCTGTTTATTAAATAAACAATAGTATTTACAGCATCCACCCAAAACAGTAAGGGCAACCCTACATGTAGTCTCATACACCTTGCACGCTCCATGATCGTTCTGTTCATCCTTTCTGACACACCATTTTCTTGTGGTGTTCCTGGGACTATCTTCTCTCTATGAATCCCATGGTATGCATAGTAACTATCAAACTCCTTGCCGCAGTACTCACCTCCATTATCAGATATGAGACACTTCAACCTTTTTCCTGTCTTATTCTCAACCAAATCTTTCCACTTCTTAAAAGTAACAAACACATCATATTTCTGTCTAATGCAATAAACCCAAGTTTTCTTAGTTGCATCATCAATAAATGTAACATAATAATGAGAGCCACCAAGAGATTGTACCTGAGCCGGTCCCCATACATCTGTATGCACTAGCTCTAACTTTTCATTCTTCTTCTGTTTCCCAACCTTGATAAATCTGACTCTCTTCTGTTTTCCATAAACACAGTTTTCACAAAATTCCAAACTTACCTGCTTCAAATCTGGCAGCAACTTCCTTGAGTGGAGAATCTGCATCCCCTTCTCACTCATGTGGCCAAGCCTATGATACCACAATGTTGTATCTGTTCCTGTGGAAGCTAAAGAGATAGAATGGTCAGTATTATGAGGACATAAATACAACATACCTATCCTGTCTCCTTTTGCTATCACCATTGATCCTTTAGTGATCTTCCACCACTTTTCTCCAAATGTAGATAGACAACCGCCATCTCCCAACTGCCTTGTTGAGATCAGATTTCTTTTCCTAGAAGGAATATGCCTAACATCTTTCAACATTCAATCATTTCCATTCTTAAATTTTATCCATACCTTACCCATTCCAACAATTTTACATGGCTCATCATCACCCAATAAAACATGTCCAAAATCGCCAGGAACGTACTCATGAAAGTATTTCCTATGGGGTGTAGCATGACATGAATCTCTTGAATCTATTACCCAATAATCACAAGTATTATCTAATGCAAGAATCAAAGCATCTTGTAACACATCACCTGCTACATTTGCTTCCTAGGTAGTTTCCTTCTGTGCATCTCCTTTCTTCTTTAGAGATCTATAGTCTTTCTTCAGATGTCCTTTCTTTCCACAGTTCTGGTACTCTACTTTTCCCAGTCTGGACTTGCATCTGCCCATTTTAGACTTGCCACGATTACCTTGGCTCTTTCCTCTCTCCTTTTGTCTTTCCCTGCTCTCCATGGTCAACGCATTACCTGATGTCTCATCTATTCTTTTTCTTCGCATTTCTTCGCTAAGAATAACACCAATAACATCATCAAATTTCAAGGTGTTTGAACCAAAGACAAAGTTACTTACAACCATGACCAAGCTATTCCAACTTTCTGGCAATGAACACAAGATTAGAAGAGTCCTAATCTAATCATCAAAGTTCACACTTACAGAACTTAGCTGATTTGTAACCGTATTAAACTCATTTAAATGATCAGT
Source organism: Larix kaempferi (assembly GCA_027924585.1). Classification (NCBI taxonomy): domain Eukaryota; kingdom Viridiplantae; phylum Streptophyta; class Pinopsida; order Pinales; family Pinaceae; genus Larix; species Larix kaempferi. The sequence continues at coordinate 2,910,639 of BSBM01001009.1, read as the reverse complement.
AACAGATCCACCTTCAAACATATTCATATTAAATAAACGCTTCATTAGAAATACCTTGTTGGAGGCCGAGGGTTTTTCATACAGCTTACCCAGTGCGCTCATCAAACCCTCCGTTGTCGTTTCTTTTGAGATATTGAAAGCCACCAACGAATCCAAGCTCAGCCGTATTGTTCCTAGAGACTTTCTGTCAAGAACCTCCCATTCTTCGTCCTTCATGGCCACTGACTGCTTTGCTCTTCCTCCCAACGGTAGGAATAGATCTTTCTAGTATAGATAGTCCTCCGTTTGCATCTTCCATAACTGGAATTTTTGGCCGTTAAACTTCTCGACCTTAAGCTTTCCTTCTTCCGCCATTGATCCCACTCGAACCATAAACCCTAGCTTCCTGCGGGTTTATCTTCCAAATAGACATTCGGCTCTGATACCATTTGTGTAATGTCCCCATTCAAATAAGTGCATAGTAAGACAATCCCATAAATCCTACTAGTTTCCTAGGTTGGATGGGCACATGTGGGATGGTAATAAGGAAGCTAATAAATGATATTTAGACATTAGAAGGGTTCAAGCATTTAATAAATATGGTGAATAAATAAATTCAAGATAAATTCTAAGTGACAAGTGGTTTTGGATACATATGGAGGTGGTGGGACTCACACTAGCTTGATTTTTCAATGACACATGACAACTCTCTCTTGCCAATTCGAATTCATGGGAAGGTGAACACTCTTGGGTGAGTTGGTAAGTCATAACACATGGAATTTAGCATCTTAGGTCGAAATGGGATGGAATAGTAACCTCCATGGGAGAGGAAGAGTCAAATTGGAGACTAGTGGACACTTGGGCTAGATTCCCTAGTTTTATGACAACAATAATGAAGCATCTATGACATTTATGACAAAATTCAGACCTGACTTCTTACACCTGACCATTATGACATGTCATCCCCAAAAATAGGCTCAAGGAAGGCACTCATGGAGTTGGGGGAAGCTAAAGAGACTCAAATTCGAATTTGGGAGAAGATGGAAGGTTGGAACTAGGAGACAAGTGGCAAATGAGGAATATTTTCTAAATGGAAATTTATTGAATCTATTGAGAGGATTTCGACCCATTGAAGGATAATGTTGGTTATAAAATGTAGAAATCAAGTATGAGAATGGATTTTGATTATTTGAGAAAAAATGCATTTGTGAAGAGAGAACTAGTGGATGACTAGTTTCTTGCCTTAGCCAATTTCGAGGGTGAAAGATTCCCATCAAAGTTGGTGTTTGGAGAGGCCACTTAGGTCTTTCATGGTGCTTTAATGGAGTTTTATTTGCATGTAGCAGCTACAGGAAGTTTCATGGTTTGGTTAGTGCAGCACTTTCTCTCCACCATTTCCAATTTTGAAGGCATATTCGGGCTCCTTGAGGGATTGCGCTTTGGGTGAGATCTTACACTCCTTGGGAGAGATTCATATAATATTTTTCTGATTATAATAGCTTCATATCCTCTTTTCTTCATATTTCCACCTGATGGTATTAACAAGAAGCCAAAGAAATAAACTACCACCCTTTGAATCAGTAGTTGAAGAAGTTCTGGTTGAAGAAGAGATAGTAGCAGAAAAAGAGTTTTTTTCTAAAACAATGGGTAGAGAGGAAGAGGAAAAATTAATGCATAAGGAGGAATTTATTGAAGCCTTAAAACCATGTTTTGAAGGAATTACCATGGTTATGCTAGATATGAATAAACAAATGATGAAAGGTTTCAAATTGTTGGGTAGCCAACTTTCAGGCAAAGGGATGATAGGAGATAATAGTGGTTCACACTCAGGGGAAAATATGAAAGGGAATGAGCATATTTTCTGTCACATACCCCAATTTTGCAAAAATAATGTAATTATTTTATTAATATTCCTGAGACATTATGTTAAAATAAATGCTAAGTAGGAATTGATGACTCAGCAGAGTCACCAGAAATGGAATGTAAATTCTGAATATTTTATTATTAATAAATAAATTATGGAGACAACAGCAATGGGAGAGCTGTTAAAAGAGGTTACTGGTCTAACTGGTGGGGGGAACTAGGTGGAAATGCAAAAGACAAGTGGCAGCATCCTCAAACACTACCTAAGTTGTAGGTGGCAACTTCCCTATATTTTGGGGTCATGATTCCCCAAGAAAGTGGAATCTGAGCAGGTGGCTCATTAATGACAGTTAACCCAACTAAGACCTAGGCAATCTTTTAAATAGTACTCAATGAACTGAGCTGGGGTTCAGATAGTTCTGGAGGGAGAATACATTCAGGTGAATGTTATTCAGGAGTCCCATTGAGGAAGAGGGAAAACAGTAAGGAAGTGTTTGAGATAGGAAGTTGCAGTAACTTGGTTCCAGTTTAGCTGTTTGGCTGTGTGAATTGTTTTGCTGCACCTAGTTCCAGCCAGGGAGACCAGAGCAAGCTTGGGGGTCCTGAGAAGTATTGTTTGGGCACTCTCTAGGAATTGGTAGGGAGGAACAGCCTCCCATTGCTGTTGTTGTCCATTGCTTGAAAACAGGTTCTGCCACTCACTCCTGTTATTTATTAAATCGTAAATGAATGCATGATATGTTTATCTTCATTATGACTGCGTGTTATTTAATTCAGTAAGATATTCGCAATCCCTGGATATCAGTAGTATAATTAATAATAGTTACTGTGTTAATATTTCCTTATATTATTATGATCTTATGGATAAATTATTTACAGTGCATGGTAAACAGTAGTAGAACTGAAGTAATAGCAATGGTGGTAACTGTTAAACTGAGAATATTTATTTCCGACAGAACATAAGGAAGGATAGGCTGAATAGAAATAACAGTACAGCAATGTCGTTCTTCTGTTTAAAATACTTTTGACAGAGTTCTGACCAAAACAAACTGATTAGTTAAATTAAAACACAAGATTCGAGACCTTAGAGTTTGTTTAGAATCTATCCTTCCTTTTCTTTCTTTTTCAACAAGAAACCTTTGGTAGATTTTAACCTAGTTATTTAAACTATAAGAAGAATCAGACAAAGACAGAATAAAAACTAATTCGAGGCCGAGCTTAAACTAAGTAATATTTTTATGTCCAGTCTTAATCTTTTACCAGCACTATAATTTTAGTTCACTGTCGAGCTCCAAGATCTTTTTGTGATTGTACAGTCTCAACAGAGACCTAACTTAACAATAAAATAAATTATCAAATTTAGGAATCATCCCTACAGAGATAGCTTGTGAACCAAACCATGGTTGCCATTTTGGAATCAAACCCTAATACTCTAATTATTTAAAACAATATGAAATTTTATTACAAATATTCCACATGGAAAAATTGGACAATGAATCTACCACAGCCGCAGCCAGACTTCAAATATTGACAATTCTAAAACATAAAGTCGAAATGCCACACATATCAGCTCGAAATATACAGGAAACTCCAGACGTAGCATCCTATCAATTAAACTCATACAATAAATTCTTTCATAGTCGTAGCTCTTTTACATTATTTAATAGAATGAAAATTCATAGAATTTATCCAGGAAAGCTTTACAACGACCAACAGAGCACGAACAGCTTAGTAGTTATTACAGTATTCCAATTTTGGGTGTGAACCCCAATTCGACAGGGTTATTAACACATTATCAGCTTACCACTATAGGATTTAAGGAACTCCTATCGTTATCTTTCAAACACGCAAAACAAAACAAAAACGTTGAGCAATAAGACTGCCATCACCTACAGTCGAGTTATTTATCTTCACTGAATGTATCTTAAAAACTTAAACATCTCTGCTACTGTGCATTTTATTTCGTTGAAAGGAAAAGAAGACATTTCACAGGCCATCTTACAGGCAAAATTTTCAGTATATTTAAACTTTCATGAAAACTGGGAAGTACCCAATCCTTTTAAAATAAAAATACAATAACCAAACAAAGAAACCAATGGTCGTCACGACAGTATAAGCCACAGCTTGTTCGTTTTATGATATTATGTTCCTACACAAACCCTAACTACTGTAAGAAGAACAAACACATTACATATGATCGAATTTCATATAAAACCACACCCATCTTATGGGCCAATCATGTGTATACACGCATCAATCAAACAGTCACAAAGGAGGTCTTCCCAGACCCAACCCTAACCACCCAAACTATCAAAGGGAGAAAAAGCCATGGTATAACCAGGCTTACCCGGTTGGAGCAAAGCGTCGGAGGTTGGACCTCGTACACTCTCAGGGTTTACCAGTGCCTACACATTATAAGCCGACGATTAATTACAACTTTTATATTTATAAAAATAAACATTTTATTTTAAATGGCAACCCCAAAATCAAATGATATAGCTTACCTGCGACTGTGGAGGAAGCAAAAACATAGTGAATGCCCCTGTAGCCACGAATTAAGTTATGTGGAAGACCTTGCCTTAATCACCAGAAGAATGAGCTAGGAACTCCAAGATTTCCTCTCCACAGTGAACGCCGTACCCAAGAAATATTCAGAACACTACCAGGAACAGCGTAGATTTGAAAGCACGAAGGTAAACCAGGGTTATGACCACTTCTTAGATGCTGATAGTAGGAGCACCATGGCTCTGAAAAAACTCCAGGGAATGAGTATGAGGGCTGAGAGAAGCCCTGGAAATTGATATCCCTCGGATACAGAAGAAGAGATAACCAAGAAGCACAATGTACATTAGAACTCCAATAACAGAGCTTACTAACTCACAACCCACATAAGAGACACACTCTACGAGCCATAGCAGCATGGAAGGTGCAACTCACAGTACCACCACGAAGAAATTCAGACCAGGAGGGTTTCCACAGGTAGCCGATCCCGAAGGCAGAGAGAACTAACTTAGAAGGGTTTCGGAAAATGATTTTATATCATTAATACAAGGATGGGAATTGTCCACGTAGCCTCTAAATAATTTAACTTGCCATGGGTCGAAAATCCATAGTTCTCGTGGTGTTTTCAAATTATTGTTTCTCCATTGCTAATCATCGAATAGATAAGGTGTGATCATGGTAGGGATATTCCTTATGATCAAAACACTATCATGTAGTCATCTTAATGCATGATTAGAAGTTTGTCTTCGATATTACGTAGAGGACATAAACCTTGCCCTACAAACAAATTGGAATTTTGGTATAGTCAATATTGTTAAAAAGCTCAATGAAGATTCATCAATTGGTGTATCATTATAATGATATCATGAGTGAAATAATTAACTATATAGATTTTAGCCTTATGATTTTATATCATCGCCTAAACACACAAACAATAGGATAATACCTATAATTCCTGTAATATTTGATAAACCTAACGTGTTATTCCATACAAATGAATGCTGTTCAAAACCAAGGAAGAAAAGTATTCTATACATGGAACAAGCCTAATGCGTTATAACAAGTTATAAAGTTGATGATGTTGTATGAATTATAAATGGATAAGAACACCATATTACTATTGTTATCACACCTCCAGTCTCATGAGAACGACAGGGGTCACACCCATCGTCGGGACAGATAATTGTCAGAGCATAACACAATGCTAGCATTAAGTATTGTTTACAAAGAATTGTTTCAGTTCCTTTATAAGAGGGGAGGTAAAAGATACAGTATTATTAAGACATTTAAAAATGAAATGAATAATATGACCCAGTGACTTTATACAACACTAAATAAGAGACATGGTTACATCGCAATGATAATATGAAAAGGACAATACTTCATAGTAATGCTTATCTCATCCAAAATAAAAGTTACCACATTTTATTGTAAACTGTCAACTCTCTATCAAACAGGATTTCATGAATATTACAGGAAGGGAAATCTACCATCCTACACTTGACAACCTGTTAAAGAATATTAGACCCTTACTGAGCATTATGGTACAGTTAAAAAAATGGTTTTAATGCTTTTAAGAGTCATTGCCGATGATCCATACCTTACCTGTATACCTGTAGAAAAAGGACGGATTATGCTTTAGCTCGAAAGCTAAGTAAGCCAGTCAGCTATGGCAATTCCTCCCTTTGAAGTTAGAGAACAAAAGACAATCAATAACAGCATTTAAAAGCTCACATTAAGATATAAGTACAATAACAGATAATTTAAACAAAATTATTATCATGTAACGAAAACAAACAGATCAAGGAATGCAATTAATAACATTTATTGCTATCTCAAATAAATAAATAAAAATAAATTTTTTATTTTTTTTTTCCGGAAATTTCGGGGTTTGACATGTGGTATCAGAGCATGGTTCAGACACTAGGCCTTCTTATGGCTCCACTAGTTTCCACAGAACAGTGCAAACAACAATAAAATTTTTATGTTATGTACTAACTTATATTTTTTGTTTCGTAAAGACAAATAGAGCAGAAAATTTCTTTTCTGAACTTAACAGGCAGGTATGGAAAAACTGGGAGAATATGCCGAGGAAGAATCTCCAAACACTGCGACAAGACAGATGTCGAGAGAACCGGAGACAGAGGAGGGAATTGCTCACTCCATTGAACTGATGCAGACCATAAAGGGTTTAAAGACAGAGATAGAAACTGTCAAGAAGGACAATGAAAGGATTCTGAAAACTCAAGAGCAGCTAAATCATCTATTGATAGAAAAATTTCAGATAGAAGGAAGGAGCAAATGAGCTGACTCAGAAGAAGCTAGTCATCAAAGAGGGTCTAAAAGGATGAAGTCAGCTAAATCTGACAGCAGTTCATCATCTGAAGAAAGAAGGGAACAACACAGTTATCGCACTACTAGTGACAGCAGTGAAGCTGAGCTGCACCACCGAAGGAAAAAGTACAGGCCTTATGAAGAGATTTTCGGGGAGTTTAAGAAAATAAAACCCCCAACTTTCAATGGAGAATCTGAGACAGGAGAAGAGGCAGAATCCTGGTTATCCGGGATGAGAAAATATTTCCAAATCTACAACTATTCAAATCAGTTGAAGGCACGAATGGCCGTCTACAACCTTTCTGGAAAGGCGGACATATGGTGGCAAGACCTGAAAAGGGTCAAGGGGATTAAAGAAACAGAAATCAATTGGAGTACTTTTAAAAGGTACTTCAAAAAGAAATTTCTGTCCGAACAATATTATGAAGAGAGGGCCAAGGAATTTCATGAACTGAAGCTAGGATCTATGACGATGAAGGACTTAAACAGTAAGTTCTTAAGTCTGTTACGGTATGTGTCGTATTTTGTCGAAGAAAAACCAAAAATACAGCGGTTTCTTAGCTGTTTGCCATATCATATCAAGGACAGAATTGAATATGACAACCCCAAAACTCTGGAAGAAGCTATGCGAAAGGCTAATTTCTGTTACGAACAGAATAAAAAGAAAGAAGGGATAGCCAGCTAGAAAGCCAAAAAGAACAGTAATCAGCTTGAGTACAGGAAAAAGGAGTTTGTCCCTCATAAAAGTTTCAAGAGTAACAAGAATGGAAACCATTTTAATGGTAAAAGCTTCCAGGGAAACAAAAATGGAGCTGCTAGTCATTCCAACAATTTCAAAAGCAGCAAGGAGGCTCCTAACAATCATGGAAATTACACTAAGAACTTTGAGCGAAAGGAACCTGTTAAGTGCTAGGAGTGTAATGGCCCACATTATGATTCAGTTTGCCCAAATAGAAAGAAACAAATCAGCAATATTCATACTGTTCAAGATGAAATGACTGTTGGGGACTTTGCAGGGACTATGCCCCGAATCAATGCAGCATTGGAAAACCGCCAAGCTAACTACCAAACTTCCATGGTGGAAGTAGGAGGTATGATTAACAAAACCCCTGTAACTATTTTAATAAATCCGGGTGCTAGTCTTAGTTATATTTCACCCCAGCTACTAGAAAAATGTAAGTTGACTGTTGAAAGATTTGATAATTCTTGGTCTGTACAACTAGCTACTGGGGCAAAAAGGAAAGTAAACTGTTATGTTAAGGAATGTATCTTAAATATGAATGATTTTAGAACTACAGTTAAATTAAATGTCTTGCCACTTGGCTCTTATGACATACTTATCGGAATGGACTGGTTGGAACAGCATAGGGTAGTTTTAAACTGTTTTGACAAAACTTTTAGATGTGTAAACAGTAATGGACAGCCTGTAACTGTCAGGGGTATTCCTAGGAAAACAGTAGTTAGGCAGATTTCTGCCTTACAACTTAAAAGGGCAGTCAGAAAAGGATGCAAGACCTATGCTGTAACTATTACAGATGAGACAGATAAGTCTGAAAGCAGCAATATAACAGTAGAAAACATCCCTGTAGTCAATGAATTTATTGATGTTTTTCTGGAGGAAATCCCAGAACTACCTCCCAAAAGGGAGCTGGACTTTACAATTGAGCTGGTACCAGGTGCTGTCCCCAGTTCAAAAGCCCCGTATCGTATGAATATTTTGGAGCTTAACGAATTGAAAACTCAGTTAAAGGAGTTAATAGACAAGAATTACATTCGACCCAGTGTATCCCCTTGGGGAGAACAAGTAATTTTTGTTTAAAAGAAGGACGGAAATATGCGACTTTGCATAGATTACCGTCAGCTGAACAAGATGATGATTAAAAACAGTTATCCGTTACCTCGTATAGATGATCTGTTTGATCAGCTACGTGGAGCTACGGTGTTCTCTAAGATAGACCTGAGATCGGGTTATCATCAGGTGAGGATTAAAGAAGAAGAAATTTTCAAAACAACTTTTAGAACAAGGTACGGACATTACGAATTTTTCGTAATGCCATTTGGGCTTACTAATGCCCCAGCTGTCTTTATGTGCTTAATGAATAACATAATGCATAAGTACTTAGATAAATTTGTTGTCGTATTCATCGATGACATATTAGTTTATTCTAAGAACGAAGAGGAGCATAAAGAACACTTACGTATAGTCTTACAAGAACTAAGAGAGCAGCAGCTCTTTGCGAAGTTCAGCAAGTGTGACTTCTTTAAAGACGAAATCCAGTACTTAGGACATGTAGTCACCAAGGAAGGGATTTCAGTCAACCCTGAAAAGATTTAGGCAATTGAAGAATGGCCGGTACCAAAAGATGTAACAGATGTTAGATCCTTCATGGGAATTACCGGTTACTACCGGAGATTTATTGAAGACTTTTCAAAAATAGCCAACCCAATCACTTCCTTGCAAAAGAAAGGCAAGAAGTTTGATTGGAACGCGAAGTGTGAAGAAAGCTTTAAGAAACTTAATATTTTATTGACAACTGCGCCTATTCTCAGAATAGCGGATCCAAATAAAGATTTCGTGGTTTGCACCGACGCTTGTAATGATGGTCTACGTGGAGTGTTGACTCAAGAGGGACATGTCATTGCTTACGAATCTAGGAAACTGAAAATTCATGAAAAGAATTATGCCACTTATGACCTAGAATTAGTTGATGTTATCCATGCTTTAAAGATGTGGCGACACCACTTAATATGCAGAAAATTCACTCTACTCACTGATAACAAGGGTCTGAAATACCTTTTAGATCAGCCTAATTTAAATGCAAGACAAGCCAGGTGGTTGGCATTCTTAAGTGAATACGATTTTGAAATTCAACACATAAAAGGAAAGGAAAATAAGGTGGCTGATGCCTTGAGCAGAAATGCAAAGATGAATTTTGTACCAGCTAGAAGCACTTATACCTCTGATTTAAATGAACAGTTGGCTGAAGGGATAAAATCAGATGAAAATTATCAGCATTTACAAGCTGCAGCCAAAGAACAACCTACAGAAAGTGTGATAAAAGGATATAGTTTAAATGAAGACGGATTTTTATTGTTTAAAGACAGGCTGTATGTTCCGAATGCACTTAAAGTTAAACTATTAATTCTAGATGAAATTCATAAAACCCCTTACTCAGGGCATCCAGGCTACCAAAAGACTGTCACCATGTTGAGAAAAGAATATTTTTGGCCTAATATGAAATCTGAAACAGCTGAGTATATAGCTAGATGTTTGGACTGCCAACAAGTGAAAACAGAACACCAACATCCAGCTGGATTGCTGCAACCTTTACCTATTCCTAGCTGGAAGTGGGAAATAATCAGCCTAGATTTCATTTCGGGATTACCCAAAAATCAGCATCTGAATGATTCAATCATGGTGGTAGTAGATAAATTAAGTAAATCAACACACTTTATTCCTGTTAAAACCACATACAAGGATGCAAACATAGCAGATATCTTTCTAAAACAAATTTTTCGGTTACACGGTATTCCAAAAGTTATTATATCAGACAGGGATCCTAAATTCACAGGGAATTTCTGGAAATCCTTGTTTAAAGGATTAAACACCACATTAAATTTCAGCACCTCCTTCCATCCTTAGACGGATGGACAAACTGAAAGGGTTAATCAAGTATTAGAAGATCTGCTAAAGATGTATGTTAAAGATCAACTAGGTAAATGGGAGGATTATTTACATTTAGCAGAATTTGCATAGAATAACAGTTATCAATCATCAGCTAAGTTTAGTCCTTTTGAAATTCTGTATGGACGAAAATGTAACACTCCTATCTCTTGGAGTAACCCAGTAGATAGATTAGTGTTAGGACCTGATTTATTGAAAGAGATGGAACAGATTGTGAAACAAGTGCAGGTAAATTTGAAGATTGCCCAGGATCGGCAAAAGAGTCAAGCAGATTTGAAAAGAACTCCTAAAGAGTTCCAGGTAGGTGAACATGTATTCATCAAGTTAAGCCCAAAGAAGAGCTCCCTAAGACTGGGAAGTTGTGCAAAATTAGCACCACGTTATTGTGGTCCATTTGAAATTTTATCTAGAATCGGTCAAGTTGCTTATCAGCTATCCTTACCACCTAATTTAAAAGTACACAATGTTTTTCATATTTCTGTTCTGAAAAAGTATGTTCATGATGCTACTCATGTTATTGACTGGAACATTGTACAGGTAGAACCAGAAGGGGAAGTTCTGGTGGAACCGGATTGTATCCTCGGGAGGAGGGAAATTACTCTGCGGAACCGCATAATTGGATAGCTGAAGGTGCAATGGAAGCACCTTAGTCCTGAAGAAGCTACCTGGGAACTGGAAAGTAAGATGCGGGAAGCATACCCACATCTATTCCAGCAGGTGGCTGAAGAGGAAGAATAAGTAACATCGAGGACGATGTTACATTTTAAGGGGGTGTGTATGTCACATACCCCAATTTTGCAAAAATAATGTAATTATTTTATTAATATTCCTGAGACATTATGTTAAAATAAATGCTAAGTAGGAATTGATGACTCAGCAGAGTCACTAGAAATGGAATGTAAATTCTAAATATTTTATTATTAATAAATAAATTATGGAGACAGCAGCAATGGGAGAGCTGTTAAAAGAGGTTACTGGTCTAACTGGTGGGGGGAACTAGGTGGAAAGGAAAAAGACAAGTGGCAGCATCCTCAAACACTTCCTAAGTTGCAGGTGGCAACTTCCCTATATTTTGGGGTCATGATTCCACAAGAAAGTGGAATCTGAGCAGGTGGCTCATTAATGACAGTTAACCCAACTAAGACTTAGGAAATCTTTTAAATAGTACTCAATGAACTGAGCTGGGGTTCAGATAGTTCTGGAGGGAGAATACATTCAGGTGAATGTTATTCAGGAGTCCCATTGAGGAAGAGGGAAAACAGTAAGGAAGTGTTTGAGATAGGAAGTTGCAGTAACTTGGTTCCAGTTTAGCTGTTTGGCTGTGTGAATTGTTTTGCTGCACCTAGTTCCATCCAGGGAGACCAGAGCAAGCTCGGGGGTCCTGAGAAGTGTTGTTTGGGCACTCTCCAGGAATTGGTAGGGAGGAACAGCCTCCCATTGCTGTTGTTGTCCATTGCTTGAAAACAGGTTCTGCCACTCACTCCTGTTATTTATTAAATCGTAAATGAATGCATGATATGTTTATCTTCATTATGACTGCGTGTTATTTAATTCAGTAAGATATTCGCAATCCGTGGATATCAGTAGTATAATTAATAATAGTTACTGTGTTAATATTTCCTTATATTATTATGATCTTATGGATAAATTATTTACAGTGCATGGTAAACAGTAGTAGAACTGAAGTAATAGCAATGGTGGTAACTGTTAAAATTAGAATATTTATTTCCGACAGAACATAAGGAAGGATCGGCTGAATTTTCTTACTTAACTCAAACATTGGAATAGAAATAACAGTACATCAATGTCGTTCTTCTGTTTAAAATACTTTTGACGGAGTTCTGACCAAAACAAACTGATTAGTTAAATTAAAACACAAGATTCGAGACCTTAGAGTTTGTTTAGAATCTATCCTTCCTTTTCTTTCTTTTTCAACAAGAAACCTTTGGTAGATTTTAACCTAGTTATTTAAACTATAAGAAGAATCAGACAAAGACAGAATAAAAACTAATTCGAGGCCGAGCTTAAACTAAGTAATATTTTTATGTCCAGTCTTAATCTTTTACCAGCACTATAATTTTAGTTCACTGTCGAGCTCCAAAATCTTTTTGTGATTGTACAGTCTCAACAGAGACCTAACTTAACAATAAAATAAATTATCAAATTTAGGAATCATCCCTACAGAGATAGCTTGTGAACCAAACCATGGTTTCCATTTCGGAATCAAACCCTAATACTCTAATTATTTAAAACAATATGAAATTTTATTACAAATATTCCACATGGAAAAATTGGACAATGAATCTACCACAGCCGCAGCCAGACTTCAAATATTGACAATTCTAAAACATAAAGTCGAAATGCCACACATATCAGCTCGAAATCTATAGGAAACTCCAGACGTAGCATCCTATCAATTAAATTCATACAATAAATTCTTTCATAGTCGTAGCTCTTTTACATTATTTAATAGAATGAAAATTCATAGAATTTATCCAGGAAAGCTTTACAACGACCAACAGAGCACGAACAGCTTAGTAGTTATTACAGTATTCCAATTTTGGGTGTGAAACCCAATTCGATAGGGTTATTAACACATTATCAGCTTACCATTGTAGGATTTAAGGAACCCCTATCGTTATCTTTCAAACACGCAAAACAAAACAAAAACGTTGAGCAATAAGACTGCCATCACCTACAGTCGAGTTATTTATCTTCACTGAATGTATCTTAAAAACTTAAACATCTCTGCTACTGTGCATTTTATTTCATTGAAAGGAAAAGCAGACATTTCACAGGCCATCTTACAGGAAAAATTTTCAGTATATTTAAACTTTCATGAAAACTAGGAAGTACCCAATCCTTTTAAAATAAAAATACAATAACCAAACAAAGAAACCAATGGCCGTCACGACAGTATAAGCCACAGCTTGTTCGTTTTATGATATTATGTTCCTACACAAACCCTAACTACTGCAAGAAGAACAAACACATTACATATGATCGAATTTCATATAAAACCACACCCATCTTATGGGCCAATCATGTGTATACACGCATCAATCAAACAGTCACAAAGGAGGTCTTCCCAGACCCAACCCTAACCACCCAAACTATCAAAGGGAGAAAAAGCCATGGTATAACCAGGCTTACCCGGTTGGAGCAAAGCGCCGGAGGTTGGACCTCATACACTCTCAGGGTTTACCAGTGCCTGCACATTATAAGCCGACGATTAATTACAACTTTTATATTTATAAAAATAAACATTTTATTTTAAATGGCAACCCCAAAATCAAATGATACAGCTTACTTGCGACTGTGGAGGAAGCAAAAACATAGTGAATGCCCCTGTAGCCACAAATTAAGTTATGTGGAAGACCTTGCCTTAATCACCAGAAGAATGAGCTAGGAACTCCAAGATTTCCTCTCCACAGTGAACGTCGTACACAAGAAATATTCAGAACACTACCAGGAACAGCGTAGATTTGAAAGCACGAAGGTAAACTAGGGTTATGACCACTTCTTAGATGCCGACAGTAGGAGCACCATGGCTCTGAAACAACTCCAGGGAATGAGTATGAGGGCTGAGAGAAGCCCTAGAAACTAATAGCCCTTGGATACAGAAGAAGAGATAACCAAGAAGCACAATGTACATTAGAACGCCAATAACAGAGCTTACTGACTCACAACCCACATAAGAGACACACTCTACGAGCCATAGCAGCATGGAAGCTGCAACTCACAGTACCACCACGAAGAAATTCAGACCAAGAGGGTTTCCATAGGTAGCCGAGCCCGAAGGCAGAGAGAACTAACTTAGAAGGGTTTCAGACAATGCTTTTATATCATTAATACAAGGATGGGAATTGTCCATGTAGCCTCTAAATAATTTAACTTGCCATGGGTCGAAAATCCATAGTTCTCGTGGTGTTTTGAAATTATTGTTTCTCCATTGCTAATCATCGAATAGATAAGGTGTGATCATGGTAGGGATATTCCTTATGATCAAAACACTATCATATAGTCATCTTAATGTATGATTAGAATTTTGTCTTCGATATTACGTAGAGGACATAAACCTTGCCCTACAAACAAATTGGAATTTTGGTATAGTCAATATTGTTAAAAAGCTCAATGAAGATTCATCAATTGGTGTATCATTATAATGATATCATGAGTGAAATAATTAACTATATAGATTTTAGCCTTATGATTTTATATCATCGCCTAAACACACAAACATTAGGATAATACCTATAATTCCTGTAATATTTGATAAACCTAACGTGTTATTCCATACAAATGAATGCTGTTATAACAAGTTATAAAGTTGATGATGTTGTATGAATTATAAATGGATAAGAACACCATATTACTATCGTTATCACACCTCCAGTCTCATGAGAACGACAGGGGTCACACCCATCGTCGGGACAAATAATTGACAGAGCGCAACACAATGCTAGCATTAAGTATTGTTTACGAAGAATTGTTTCAGTTCCTTTATAAGAGGGGAGGTAAAAGATACAGTATTATTAAGACATTTAAAAATGAAATGAATAATATGACCCAGTGACTTTATACAGCACTAAATAAGAGACATGGTTACATCGCAATGATAATATCAAAAGGACAATACTTCATAGTAATGCTTATCTCATCCAAAATAAAAGTTACCACATTTTATTGTAAACTGTCAACTCTCTATCAAACAGGATTTCATGAATATTACAGGAAGGGAAATCTACCTTCCTACACTTGACAACCTGTTAAATAATATTAGACCCTTACTGAGCATTATGGTACAGTTAAAAAAATGGTTTTAATGCTTTTAAGAGTCATTGCCGACGATCCATACCTTACCTGTATACCTGTAGAAAAAGGACGGATTATGCTTTAGCTCGAAAGCTAAGTAAGCCAGTCAGCTATGGAAATTCCTCCCTTTGAAGTTAGAGAACAAAAGACAATCAATAACAGCATTTAAAAGCTCACATTAAGATATAAGTACAATAACAGATAATTTAAACAAAATTATGATCATGTAACGAAAACAAACAGATCAAGGAATGCAATTAATAACATTTATTGCTATCTCAAATAAATAAATAAAAATAAATTTTTTTTTTTTCGGAAATTTCGGGGTTTGACATTTTCTCAAGTACAGGACCTCATAATAGACCTGATGAATTTCAAAGCACACAAAGGAATACTGCACCTAAATTTATCACACCCAAAGAAGAGCCCAATCTTGAATTGGATTACAAGAAACTAGTAAATGATTGGAATGATTTGAATGAAGAGTGTAAAAGAGGTGTACCACTCAGTGACTACATTGATGCTATGCAAAATATTAAAAGGAAGGGAGAAAATAGGAGTCCATTCCAAAACAAATAATTGAATAGTGCTATTGGAAAAATGTCACTTCCTACTTTTGATGGTTCTTCTCAAAATTCTACTAACACTTGGGTGCAAAAATTGGATGTATATTTTCAGCTGAATCCTATGTTGGAAGAGGATGCATTAAAAATGGCCATTTTTCATTTGGAAGGAGATGCCAATGAATGGTGGTTTCATGGAATGAAAACCTTAGGTCATAATCAGGTTAAAACATATGGAGAATTTGTTGACAGGATACTAGAAAGATTTGAACAAAAAGATCCAGAATTGTCTTTCAAAGAACTAGCTCAATTGAAGCAAACTGGGTCCCCTACCGAATATATGTTGGACTTTCAAAAATTATCAGTCAAGGTGGCTGATGTATCTATGGGAAGATTAGTATTTATGTTCACTAAAGGTTTGGCTGAACCCTTAAGAGGTTTGGTCAAATCCCACAAGCCAACTACATTAAAAGACGTAATGAGCTTGACTAGGGATCTCCAAAATGTGCTTCCTAGAACAAGATTTCCTCCTAAGCCTAGCTACAAATTTGAAAAGAAACTTTAGCAAAGGGATGGATATGATAAGAAACCTTGGCAAAGAGAGTCATTTGAGAGGAATAAAAAGGAGGGACTAAACGGGGATGAACTTAGAAAAAAAAATTGTGCTTCACATTCTTCCAACCATGAACACCGGAGCACAAATGTACCAAAGGAAAGGCTCAATACGTAGAAGTGTTTTCTGATAATGAGGGGTATGATGGGGCATGGATGAAGATGGACATATTTCAGATCAAGAAGAGGCATATGAGACATCAGTAGAAGAGGAAAGACAAGAAGAAAATTAGCCTTCACTGGACAAAGCAAGAATGACAGTGCTTTCAGTAGTATCTCGCTATCATACTATCTGATGCAAAGGTGTGGTACAAGGACAAAGAACTTCAGTTTTGGTAGATGGAGGAGCCAATCATAAATTCATTGATGTAGAGATGGTAGAGAAAAGAAAGATACCTATTGAACCATTTGATGGATTCACAGTTGTCATTCCCGATCACAACACAATGCAATGCAAAACATGGGTTCCAAAGCTGCAAGTCACCGTAGGTAACTATACTTTTGTTGATAGTTTTTATGTGGTTGATGTTGCTGATACTAATTTCATTTTGGGAGTGCAATGGTTGTATTCAATAGCATAGCATACAGTAAATTATCAAATTCCCGAAATGAAATTCCAAGATTCAAAAGGAGTACAAAGAATTGTGAGAGGGCAACACACTTATCCAAATCAAGTGGTAACTTGCAATAGTATGAGATCTATATTGAGGAATGGGGATATAGAATGGGATGCTGAATGTCATATTACATCTCCCAATCCAACTATAAATATTTTCAAACACCCAAAGGAGATAGAGAGACTTTTGCAAAAATATGAAAAGGTTTTTAGAGACCTTCCACATGGTAGGCCATCGGATAGGGGGGTTGAGCACAGTATTATTTTGGAGGAGGGTACTTCACCCATTCAGATACCACCTTATAGACATCCTAAAAAGTTCAGAGATGAGATTGAGAAATCTATCAAAGAACTCCTAGAGTTGGGACTCATTAGACCAAGCTCTAGTCCTTATGCTTCTTCAGTAGTTCTAGTGAAGAAAAAGGATGGAACATTGAGAATGTGCATAGATTTTAGAGCCTTGAACAAAAAGACTATCAAGAATAGGTATCCTATTCCTAGGATTGATGAGCTCATGGATGAGCTACATGGGGCCAAATACTTCTCAAAAATTGACCTTAGATCAGGGTATCACCAAATTCGAATGAAAGATGAAGATGTGCAAAAGACCACTTTTCGATGTCATTTTGGCCACTTTGAATTTCTTGTCATGCCTTTTGGGTTAACTAATGCTCCAGCCACCTTTCAAGCATTTATGAATAGAATATTTTGCAAGCAACTAAGAAGGTTTGTTTTGGTTTTCTTTGATGATATTCTCATTTACAGTAAAACATGGGAAGAGCATTTGCAACAGTTAGAGATTGTGTTGAAAATCTTGCAAGAAGAGTCCTTATTTGCTAAGTTATCAAAATGTGAGTTTGGGATGAAAGAACTATTGTATCTTGGGAACATTATTGGGAAATAAGGAGTGAAGGTACACATGGAAAAAATCAGGGCTATCATGGAATGGCCATCACCCAAAAATATTACTGAATTGAGAGGCTTTATTGGCATATGCACCTACTACAGAAACTTTGTGAAAGGGTTCTCCAAGTTGACTTCTCCACTCACTGATTTGACTAAGAAGGATGCTTTCAAGTGAGATGAAGAGGCTAAAAAGGCCTTCCAAAAAATGAAAGAGGTAATGAGTAGTTGTCCCATGCTTGCACTTTCTGATTTTACTAAACCTTTTGTTGTGGAATGTGATGCTTCAGGTGGAGGAATAGGGGTTGTCCTAAAACAAGGCCAACACCCCATAGCCTTTGAGTGCAGAAAGTTGTAGCCTCATGAAAAACTTTACTCCATCTATGATAAAGAAATGCTGGCCATTATGCATGCATTGGCCAAATTCAGACAATACTTGGTGGGAAGCAAGTTTGTGGTGAAAACTAACCACAATAGTCTAAGGCACTTTCTCACCCAAAAAGATCTAAATGAAAGGAAACAAAAGTGGATAAGAAAGATTCAAGATTATGATTTTGATATTGATATTGAATATGTCAAAAGAAAGAATAATATAGTAGCAGATGCTTTGTCAAGAAGGCTTTTTCTCTCATGGATATTGCCAAGGATTGGAAAAACATGCTACTAGTTGAATATGCCAAAGATAGATTTGCTTGTGATGTGTTGGATGGAATCAAAGGGGATGATAATTATAGGATTTTGAATGGGCTGATATATTGTAAGGGAATAATTTATTTAGTTCATAAGTCCAAGCTCAAGTACCGAATTTTGCAAGAAGCACATGATTCCCCACTAGCGGGCCATCCAGGCATCTTCAAAACTTATAGACAGTTGAGGCAAATATTTTTTTGGAAGGGGCTGAAGAAAGATGTTCAGAATTATGTGAATGAATTTAAATCATGTCAACAAAACCAATCAAAACTTACATGTCCATCCGGCCTATTACAACCGTTTCCCATTGCGGAGCAAAAATGGGACAGTATTTCCATGGATTTCATCACCGGATTGCCTAAATCTTTGGGTAAGGATTGCATCTATGTGGTAGTTGATAGGTTGATAAAATTTGCTCATTTATTTGTTGTTACATCATCTTTTAGTGCTGCACAAGTGGCTGATATTTTTTTCAAAGAAATCTTCAGATTACATGGGCTCCCCAAGAGCATTGTCAGTGATAGAGATAGTAGATTCATGGGTTCTTTTTGGCAAGAAATTTTTAGATTGGTAGGCACTCAATTGACTCCAAGTACTAGCTATCATCCACAAATGGATGGATAAAAAGAGAGGGTAAATCAATGGTTGGAAGGATACCTAAGAAACTATGTGGGAGGGCAGCAAAAAGCATGGGCAAAATGGCTACACTTGGGTGAGTTTTGCTACAACACCACTTATCATATGAAAATAGGAATGTCTCCTTTCAAAGCATTATATGGTTATGATGCACTTACATTTGCTGACATTATATTTGGTGATAGTAGAGCCCCAAAGGCTAAAGATTGGGTGGAAGAGAGCCAAGAAATTTTAAAGCTCTTGAAAGACAATTTGCAGGTTGCTCAAAATCAGCAAAAACAATATGCTAATAGGCATAGAGAGGAAAGAACCTTTCAAGTCAATGATTTAGTATATTTAAGGTTGCAACCTTATAAACAAACATCTCTAAAAAAGAATGGAGCAGAAAAATTAAAACCAAGGTACTATGGGCCATACAAGGTAGTGCGGAAGGTTGGAGAAGTAGCATATGAACTAGAAATTCTGGAAGGGAGTAAAATCCACAATGTATTTTATGTTTCTTGTTTCAAGAAATCTCTTGGTCATCAAATCATCACTTCAGAAATACTTCCTCCTTTGGATGATGAAGGTCAACTCACACTTGTTCTGGAAAATATTTTAAAGACACGAGAAAGAAGGTTGAGTAGAATCATAAAAGAATATTTAGTGCAATGGAAGGACTTACCAAATGAAGATTCCACATGGTAAGAGGAGAATATTTTGCAGCATCCAAATCTGAAATTGCTTGAGGAAAAGCAATCTTGGGTGGGGAGGACTGTAATGTCTCCATTCAAATAAGTGCATAGTAAGACAATCCCATCAATCCTACTAGTTTCCTAGGTTGGATGGGCACATGTGGGATGGTAATAAGGAAGCTAATAAATGATATTTAGACATTAGAAGGGTTAAAGCATTTAATAAATATGGTGAATAAATAAATTCAAGATAAATTCTAACTGGCAAGTGGTTTTGGAGACATATGGAGGTGGTGGGACCCACACTAGCTTGATTTTTCAATGACACATGGCATCTCTCTCTTGCCAATTCGAATTCATGGGAAGGTGAACACTCTTGGGTGAGTTGGTAAGTCATAACACATGGAATTTAGCATTTTAGGTCAAAATGGGATGGAATAGTAACCTCCATGGGAGAGGAAGAGTCAAATTGGAGACTAGTGGACACTTGGGCTAGATTCCCTAGTTTTATGACAACAATAATGAAGCATCTATGACATTTATGAAAAAATTCAAACCTGACTTCTTACACTTGACCATTATGACATGTCAGCCCCAAAAATAGGCTCAAGGAAGGCGCTCATGGAGTTGGGGGAAGCTAAAGAGACTCAAATTTGAATTTGGGAGAAGATGGAAGGTTGGAACTAGAAGACAAGTGGCAAATGAGGAATATTTTCTAAATGGAAATTTATTGAATCTATTGAGAGGATTTCGACCCATTGAAGTATAATTTTGGTTATAAAATGTAGAAATCAAGTATGAGAATGGATCTTGATGATTTTAGAAAAATTGCATTTCTGAAGAGAGAACTAGTGGATGACTAGTTTCTTGCCTTAGCCAATTTCGAGGGTGAAAGATTTCCATCCAAGTTGGTGTTTGGAGAGGCCACTCAGGTATTTCATGGTGCTTTAATTGAGTTTTATTTGTAGGTAGCAGCTACAGGAATTTTCATGGTTTGGTTTAGTGCAGCACTTTCTCTTCACCATTTCCAATTTTGAAGGCATATTCGGGCTCCTTGAGGGATTGCGCTTTGGGTGAGATCTTGCACTCATTAGGAGAGATTCATATGATATTTTTCTGATTATAATAGATTCATATCCTCTGTTCTTCATATTCAAAAACTATCAGGTCTAAATACCCATTGAATGTATCCAAAAGTATTAATTAATGAGCAAACAATGTCCATTTCCCCAATGCTTTGATGTATGACACTATAAGGTTGATTATTTCGAATGGATGGATAATTCTCTGATATATTTGTGATTCATATACTGCCATGGATATATTCTACAAGTTTCATGTACTGTACTTGAGCATTTGAAGCATTTTTACTCGGTTTGTTTGTATTGAGAGGTGAAATAGTGCCATTTCCCCAAGGGTCGAACTGGGGGTTTTTGCTGTTGAATGTGAGAGAGTTAGAAGTGTAGTAAAAATCAATTAATGGTGCATATGAGACCTTAATCACATACTTAACACATTAAATACTTCTGTTCATAAATTCGTGGAATTTTGGAGGCATTTGGAAGGCCATTTGCAGTGTTACCCTAGGGGGATTTGATGCACAAATTACTAGTCAAAATTACATATATTGATTAGAATACAAATCAAGTTTGCAGCAGTATTTGGAGGGCCATAAAACATCCCTGAACCTGATATTCAAGTCTAAATACCATTCATAGACTCCTACAAAATATTTGGGAGCATTTGGGTTGATTTGGAGGTCAAAACAGTAAAACTAGTCAAAGGTCGAAATTGGGGAAAAAGTGGAAAAATTGGCATGTTAATAAAATTTTGAAAAAGGGTCATTACAATTTGTTAGAAAAACAGGATCACATAGCAATAACAATAAACAAAAATGCAAATATAATGACACACACATTACAAGAGAGACACAGATATGTCATGGTTCACCCCAACTTGGGCTACATCCACACTGAATTTGCTAGTCCTTATTATTATTACCATCCAGCAAGGTGAAGGGATACAACCTGCAGCACAACCGCTGGACTTCCTCTTCAATATCTCACGGTCTCTTTCCTGATCTTAGAGATATTTACAATGTATAAAACCTAATACATCAACCCTAGCCATATTAAAATGTCTTTCATTTATAGGGAAAATACAATGGAAAAAATACCACGGGATACCCAAAACCATGGGACCGCAAAACAGCTGGTGAAAATTGTAAAATTAGTCACAGCAGATCTAATGAACAAGTAAATCAATCACAACAGATGAACATAGAAAATATGGTGTAAAACTGTGCAAAACATGCAGCAATGTTCAATATCCCAATAAGGGTGAATAATTACAATACAATCTGACTCATGTGAGTGAGCAATTCGAATTGACTAAGTAGGCCATTCGAATCACTCAATGGAGTAGCTTGACTCCAACTAGGAGTCCTCATCATCTATCGGTGGTGCTCATCAATGCACAATAACCAATCATCCAGGTGTCAATCTGAGTCTAACTGAGTGTAACAAGTGTAACTGAAGTGTGTAGCACTGATTAAGGGAAGGAGGCTTAGTGGGGGGCACATGGGAGGCTAACTGAAGTCAGAACAAGTCATCTAGTCAATCTGGAGATCCAACGGAAGTAAAACAGTCAGTCAGGAGTGAAACTAGCCTCAAATCAGGGAGAATCGGAGCTAACTGAATGTAACTGAAGTGGAACTGCAGTGGTAGGTGAGAAAGTGCGCCCTTCTCTGGCAGTAGGTGAGAAGTGGGCGCCTTTTAGCCTAGGAGGGATAAAAATCTGAAGGAAGTGGCTCCCGGGTGCTAGAATAAGGTGGCTAAGGTGCTGGAGGCATCAATCTGGTGACTGGGATGCATGCAAAGTGCATGCAAGTGCATGCAAACCCTAGAATTTGCATGCAAACTCTAATTGCATGTAAGATCCTGAAAAAGATGATGTGGATATCCGAACACCCCCCCTCAAGCTAGACTATGATGTGCAAAAAATAATGTGGGGCCCTGGTAACTAAGACCAAAGGTCACCCCAATACAATAATAATCCAAACTAATAACAGTAAATAAACCGAGGAAATGGGGAAAACCTCATGGGAAAAATACCCCCCCTCAAAATGAACTGTAACACACCAAAAGATTTAACTACTCCAAACTCAAATAGATATGTCTGGAGGTATCTTACTCTTGGGAGTAAATGGATTATGCTCCAAAAACATGTGCTTGAATTCTCCATCAGTGCATGCAAGCAAATGTGGAGACTTTATGAACTTGCTCTTCATACCGAAAATGGTGAGAACAAATCTGAAAATATGAGGATGATCCTGGAACCTGTGATTCGAACCAAGTGAGGTAGGAATAGCATCAATCGGATCAAATAGATCTTGAAACTTGAACTTCTTATCAATATAAGTTAAATCAGCTCCAAAAATAGATGAATGGTTTCTTGAGATCTCCTTTGAACCAACAAGGGTGAGATCAAAACCAAAATCAGCAAAAAGTGCATGAGAATTGAACTCAAGCGAATGGTAGTGCTCTTCATCTTCATTAAAAATATGAGAAACTTTGCAAATGATAGAACATAAGTTTATAGGAGGCATGCAATCAAGGAGGACGAATGCTTCACCTCCAAAATTAGATTTTACCTCCAAAACATCAAGTAGATCATTATTCTGCATGCTGGCAAACTCATGTGAAAGAGAGGATTCAAGAACCTCTTCGGAATCTAGAGTATGAGCTTGTTTATCTTGCTCAGAATTCGAAATAGAAGACTTTGAGAGAATGAGTGTTGAATCTACAGTTTCTTCTTCATCTTGAACAATTGTTGAGGCCAACACATGATCGAAAATAACACATAAGGAGATCTCACTGGGCTTGTTCTCCAAAAGGCTAGCATAATCCTCTTCTTCATGCTTTCCAAATTCTCTATCAAGTTGGACCCATAGATCACTTGGATTTGCAGCAGTCTTACTGAGGTAGCGCATACAAGGAGACATAGCAAAACATATTGATCAAAAGCTCTGTCACAATCATTGAGCCAATCATTCTCCTCTTCATCAGAATAAAAAACTCTTGTATTACCAATGCACATATCAAAAAGACATTGTCTCTTCAAGAATGCAATCATATTTGGTTTCCATTCATCATAGTTGAATGGACTAAGAATATTTTGTGAATAAGAAGTCTCCATCTTTGCATTAGCGAATGCACATGGAGGAAGTAAGGAACCTACAAATCACACACAAACAAACACTATGTTTTCATCCTTGCATGCACATGAGCGAATGCACATGAGATTTCGCATGCCGCTGCTGAAATATATTGGTGAGCAATTCACTCAATCTTCATGTAGAACACCTGCATAAAAGAAGTCTTGTCTCTGTCATGGCTCTGATACCATGTAAAATTAGTCACAGCAGATCTAATGAACAAGTAAATCAATCACAACAGATGAACATAGAAAATATGGTGTAAAACTGTGCAAAACATGCAGCAGTGCTCAATATCCCAATAAGGGTGAATAATTACAATACAATCTGAATCATGTGAGTGAGCAATTCGAATTGACTAAGTAGGCCATTCGAATCACTCAATGGAGTAGCTTGACTCCAACTAGGAGTCCTCATCATCAATCGGTGGTGCTCATCAATGCACAAGAACTAGTCATCCAGGTGTCAATCTGAGTCTAGCTGAGTGTAACAAGTGTAACTGAAGTGTGTAGCACTGATTAAGGGAAGGAGGATCAGTGGGGGGCACATGGGAGGCTAACTGAAGTCAGAACAAGTCATCTAGTCAATCTGGAGATCCAACAGAAGTGAAACAGTCAGTCAGGAGTGAAACTAGCCTCAAATCAGGGAGAATCAGAGCTAACTGAATGTAACTGAAGTGGAACTGCAGTGGTAGGTGAGAAAGTGCGCCCTTCTCTGGCAGTAGGTGAGAAGTGGGCGCCTTTCAGCCTAGGAAGGCTAAAAATATGAAGGAAGTGGCTCTCGGGTGCTAGAAAAAGGTGGCTAAGGTGCTGGAGGCATCAATGTGGTGACTGGGATGCATGCAAAGTGCATGCAAGGGCATGCAAACCCTAGAATTTGCATGCAAACTCTAATTGCATGCAAGATCCTGAAAAAGATGATGTGGATATCCGAACAAAAATAGCCCCAAACATTTTTCTCGGGCGCTCCGCCCCTACACCCCCATGATTTGGGGGTGTTTCCCCTAAACCCTCTTTTTTAGGGCGTTTCCCTAAACCCCTAAAAATGCAGAATGGGTGTACAGTCCTCTGAGGTGCACGCCTAACACAATATCATCTATGAGACTGAAAGATCTGGCTCCACAACCAACATCATCATCATCTTGGTCATCATCTTCATCATCAACATCATCATCATCATCCTCATCATCATCATCCTCATCATCGTCATCATCCTCGTCATCATCATCATCGTCATCATCGTCATCATCGTTATCACCCACTTCATCATCATCATCCGCATCCTCATGATCATGATCATGATCCTCATCCTCATCATCATCATCCTCATCATCATCATCATCATGGTCATCATCTTCATCATCAACATAATCATCATTGTCATCATCATCATCATCAAGAAGGGGGAATCAAGGTTTGACCTAGAGTAACCCCTTTTAATCATTCCTAAAGTTATGTTGTTGATGAACCAAAATTAAGCACTCCAACTAAATATGGGCCGAATCACAAGGTTGGATCCCAAGACAAAACCTAGTAAGTAGTAGGGTTCTCCAAAGGGTCTAGTAGAGTCAAACTAATGATTAAAGTTATAATATTGAAGAGGAGGCAATATCAAACCCTACTTAAGCAATAGACATCGCAAGGAATTCATGCATATAGGGTAAGGTAAAGTGACTCAATATATATTTATCTAGCACATAACAATCTTTGTATGAAAAGATAAAAATATCAAAGTTAATAATGGGTAGGTCATGCATATCAAGGAAATGGAAGTAGGAAACACCCTAGTACCTCTAAGTAGGTAGGTGTATGTTAATACTAATAAATGCATACACTACAATCACTCTTATTCCTATGTTTTCATTCATTCAATATGATTTTTGTATGGATTCATATGTGCTTGAGCTATGGTTTGGTTTGATTTTACTAAATAGTGCATACACTCTATTAGTGTGTACGTGCATTTAAAATAACGCGCACAAGCCATTTAAATTTTTAAGTTTTGGCGGCTAATTTCTTTCCCACCAATGTGGTGGATGACTTGGCCGCTATGGTTTTAGGTTCAGGTTGCCAAACCAAGTGGCTTGGACTGTGTTATAACAAAATACATCTTATTCTATAACTTCTTCTGTTTCGAGCATGATGCTCCGTATGCTACAATAGTCCACTACCAATGTAATTGCACACTAACTTGTGGAACTATGTGTGCAGATTCCGAATATGTAATTTTTTATTAAATCTATTATTTGCTTCTATTTTTTAATTAATTTTAATTGTACTAACATCAATCTTACACAAAAAGTAGGTTATTTATTTTGTCTATAACTTTTGATTGGCTCACCTATTTTGAAAATGGAAAAGAACCCACACAAGTACACACAAAGACCTACATCCTAAAAAAAAAACAAAGTTCATTGATTATGTTAAGACCATGATCATCTTGAGGACTAACGCTCAACCTAGTAATTCTAGGGCTTGGATAACTTCCTTAATTAAAAAATAAATAAAAATAACATAAGTAAATATGGAAAAATAGCATTGCACTAGAATGGCCTGTTATCTACTACTGTATATAATTGTTTTCACAAAATTCCACCATTGGCATACCAAACTAGGGAACTAACACAAACATATTCATTATGTTTTCTTAAAAAAATAACATATCAACCTTAGGAGAACCCCATTTTTTGGGAGTTATACTTAATTTCCATAAATAATATTTATATATTTCGGAAGGTAATCTGATTATCTACGTTTCATCTTCTTGCACCATATTCCAAAAAGTTGTGTAGGTAGCTCTAATATTGTTTTTTGATGTTTAGATTTCTGTTTTTCCAGGAGTCCATTGCGACTAACACGTCATGAGTGGCCATCATTAGCTTGCATCGACCCATCTCTTAGCCAAAATCCATACATTTCCATGTCCCCTTTACCCTAAAAAAATTTAAAAATCTATAAAAACTGCATCCCAATGCAAAATTTTCAAAACACAAACAAAGAAATGAACCAAAATCCCATTAATCTCTAGACTTAATATATAACAACTAGAGGTACCGCAAGATTTCTGAAAAAATTAGTAACACTACCATCACAGAAGAAGTGAAGGATCTTTGTACCATCACAGAAGAAGTGAAGGATCTTTGTACCACGTTCAAAGTCCTAGCAGCTTTGGCCTGGCGAGTGAGAACAAGGTCTCTCGGAATTCCTCTTGATCAAGCCGTGAGGATTCTCTTCGTTGTGGACGTGAGGAAGGCATTAGATCCCCCGCTTGCAAAGGGATACTACGGCAATGGTATGTATTTGCCATGTGCACGCAGCACTACAGCAGAAGAGGTTGTCAATGGATCCCTTTCACAGGCTGTAATGATGATAAAGAAGGCCAAAATTTCTGTAAATGACTTGTACTTGAGATCCGGCATAGCCTTCCTTGAGATGAAATGCTCTTCTCCAGAGAAATCAGATGTGCATTTTTGTGTTGAAGACGCGTATCTTACTGACTGGAGGTCGCTCGGATTTAACAAAGTGGACTTTGGGTGGGGTGAGCCCGTCATTGCTTACCCGGGTAACTGGATAAAATATTTTACATGTCCAATAGCATTTATGGTTCCCTAGAACATTAAGAACGGAGCAATGATGGTCTTCTACGTGCCACGCGCAGCATTTCCATCCCTTCAAACGGAAATGCATAATCTGGTCATGTGAAATAGTAGATACAAAATCCTGAGCTTATCTCGATCCGACATGGAGTAAGGTCAATCTTTGAATTTGGTCTATGTTCCTTGGAGGGAGGGAATAGAGATTAGGATGGTTGATACAAAACTATAGTGGGAAATGGACATGTTTTTGCTATGAAAAATATAAGTGTATCAGCATTGTGTTTCAAGCATGTAAGGATATTTTTATTGGTGAAACATAGAAACCAAGTTGCAGTGCAGTATTTAATGTTGTTGTTCCTATAAAGTTTTTAGGTAGTGGCAATGCAGTATTTAATATTGTTGTTCCTAGAAATATCTATAAATATCTAAATCGTTATATTTGATTTAATTATTTACATCCAACAACATTAAATCTTGAAATCTTGAATTAAGTGATTAATATTAACCATTCAACATTTGTTTTTTGTTTAAAGATAAAAGGATAAAATAGTTTCAAATAAAAATCCTATCAGCATTGTATTCCAGGCATGTAATGATACTTTTATTACTGAAACATAGAAACCAAGTTGCAGTGCAGTATTTAATGTTGTTGTTCCTATAAAGCTTATAGGTAGTGATAGTGTCGTATTTAATGTTGTTGTTACTAGAAATATCTAGAAATATCTGAATCCTTAAATTTGATTAAACTATTTACATCCAACAACATTAAATACTGAATTGAGTGATTAATATTAACGGTTCACAATTGAGATTTTGACATGAGTACTTTATTCTTAAAATTCATAGAACTGTATAATATTTTTTGATGGTTTAAGCAATATATATGTTTATTTAAATTAAACAATAAACAATAAATAATTATAAATATAAATTTTATTAATTTAAAATTAAATTAAAACCATATTAAAAATTTAAAAAAGAAAATTATATTAATTTACATATTAATTAATATGTTGCATTAAAAAAAATAACATATATATTTTTTCATCAATACATCTTTATTAGATCATTTAAATCTATTTTTAATTTATAACTAGAAATAACATATACATTTTTGCTTACTTTATTTCTGTAAAAGTTTATAATTTATAATATGAGGTTGTAAAATTCATGTTATAAAAAGTTTATTTTAGATTTGATATAAAAAATTTATAAAAAATAATTTTAAATTTTAATATAATCATAATTATCATTATCAAATATGTAAATAAAAAAATTATAATATTTAAATTACATTTAAATTAATAAATTTAAAATATTTAAAAATATTCAATTAAATTTTGAAACATTTTATACCCAATTATTATAATTCAAAATTTATAATATACCATTACTAAATTAAACAAATTCTTAATATTTAAAAATATTTTATTAAATTATAAAACATTTTATATCCCAATTATTATAATTCAAAATTTATAATATATCATTACTAAATTGAAATGAATTTATACCAATATGAAATAAATAAAATACAAAATTCAATTAATTTATACAATACATAATATTCAAATTTATTTAGTTAATTATATTTAATTTTTAAAAATATTTAGATTAATAAACATAAAATATTTAAAAATATTTTATTAAATTACATAACATTTTATATCCAATTATTATAATTAAAAGATTATAATATATTATTACTCAATTAAAACAAATTCATTAAAATATAAAATATGAAATTCATTAATATACACAATTCAATCAATTTATACAATATATATTTTTTTAAAATTTATGATGATGAAGATGATGATTAACGTCCACAATATATCATTATTAAATTAAACAAACTAAAATATATAACATACAAAATTCATTTAATTTAATTTATACAATCATTTTTTAAATTTATAATATATCATTACTCAATTAAATAAATTTATACAAATATGAAATATATAACGTACAAAATTCAATTAATTTATATAATTTTATTTTTTTTAAATTTATCATCATATTTCATGTATCTATATATATCTTAAAAAAAAATCAAATAATTATTTTTTTATTTGATTTAAACCAAAATTTGATTTGAGTGGATGTTAAAGACCATCATCATTATAGACCAAAAGATTTCAATAGACCACCACCACCACCAAATTAAATTGTATTTAAATCAATCAAAAACATATTTTAAAATATAATATTAAAAATAATCAATTTAAATTATATATATGTTTCTTGCATAGCTTTAAAGTTATGTAATTCATTTTAAATTTGTAAATCAATTGAATTACATAACTTTACTAAGGATCCCAATACATAAGATTGCAAATTAAGCAAGGCTTGTATGTCCATCTCTACACATGCAACATCTCCCAAAATTCCTATGTCGTGAGGAACTTCAGCATGACTCGTTGATGGATTGTTGGTTGGAGATTGTGTTGATGTTGGAATTTGAGTTGGGTCCGTTGGACGCGACCGCTTTACCTGTGGTTCTGAACAAGAGGTTGTCATGTCAACAACTATGTTAGGATCAATGGCAGGATCCATGGCAATGATAGGACCATGTCTCAATCTTTCCATTCCCAACCTGGCCTTTTCTCTTAATTCATTGACCTTTTCAATGGGTAGATTCCTTCTATATTTTTTTGTTCCATTGCATGAGTTTCCCATATCGAAAAGTCTCTTTAACAAAACTATCAGGCCTACCCTTTCAAAAGAAACAACAAATAAGATATTAGTTCCATTATACAATGAACTTGACACATTCCAACATAACTTACCACTTTACAAATTAACACATACAACTACAAACTATGTTGGTTTATTTGTGTTCCAATAAACATCATTATCCCTTACAATTCCAATCAATATAGATGATGGTTGTTCAAGTGTAGAGTGGAGAAACTAGTGTCTTACCTAGCCATGAATTCATAAAAATTATGGTAGTAACACCCTACAACAGAGATGGCTAGAGATGCCTTGGGAATAGTTTGATAGTTTTTCTACATCAAATAAGGTAAAGAGAATAAGTTTACTAATTACACAATGAGGAGGTTTCAAATTCCCCCAAGGAAGGAGAAGTCAATGAGGTAGAGGCAAGTAGTCAAGCTCAAAGGCACAATATTAAAGAAACATTACGATAAACATAGCATGAAGATGAGAGCATGGACAAAATTTCATGAACTAATCAATATAGACCCTCTCCCATGATTGATTCTTAGGATTTTATTCAAATTGAAGAGGCTCAAGAGAGAACCTCATCATAGATGGGAATGTGTGGGGGAGCAATAGTTTGATAGTTTATGCTATAAGTTTTTCTATGGTGTACAATGTGTAAAAGATGGAGGTTTATTAAACCATTTATTTGTATTTTTTTCAAATGAAAAAGAGTTTATGCTAGATATGCCTTGGGAATATTTTGATAGTTTTTCTACATCAATAAAGGTAAAGAGAATAAGTTTACTAATTACAGAATGAGGAGGTTGCAAATTCCCCCAAGGAAGGAGAATTCAATGAGGTAGAGGCAAGTAGTCAAGCTCAAAGGCATGATATTAAAGAAACATTACAATAAACATAGCATGAAGATGAGAGCATGGACAAAATTTCATGAACTAATCAATTTGGAACCTCTCCCATGATTGCTTCTTAGGATTTTATTCAAATTGAAGAGGCTCAAGAGAGAACCTCATCATAGATGAGAATGTGTGGGCGAGCAATAGTTTGATAGTTTATGCTATAGGTTTTGCTATGGTGTACAATGTGTAAAAGATGGAGGTTTATTAAACCATTTATTTGTATTTTTTTCAAATGAAAACGAGTTTATGCTAGATATGCCTTGGGAATATTTTGATAGTTTTTCTACATCAAATAAGGTAAAGAGAATAAGTTTACTAATTACACAATGAGGAGGTTGAAAATTCCCCCAATGAAGGAGAATTCAATGAGCTAGAGGCAAGTATTCAAGCTCAAAGGCACAATATTAAAGAAACATCACAATAAACATAGCATGAAGATGAGAGCATGGACAAAATTTCATGAACTAATCAATTTGGAACCTCTCCCATGATTGCTTCTTAGGATTTTATTCAAATTGAAGAGGCTCAAGAGAGAACCTCATCATAGATGGGAATGTGTGGGTGAGCAATAGTTTGATAGTTTATGCTATAGGTTTTGCTATGGTGTACAATGTGTAAAAGATGGAGGTTTATTAAACCATTTATTTGTATTTTTTTTCAAATGAAAAAGAGTTTATGGGTGTGTGCAAGAAGAGGAGGGTCACTTTAGATGCAATCATAGTTTTTCAAAACTCGTTTCTAATACATAAAAATATAATGCGTTTCTAATACTTAGCACTTGGTATGGTAAAACCCGAGCCTGGCATGTCACTAGACATGTAGGATAGGTAACCACAATGTGTACACGTTATAGAACTACAAACCCTGTATGCATTATGTAGTTACAAAATGCGTACACGTTATGTAAATATAAAATCAATTTAAAAACACAGTCCCGACCACCCCCAACCACCCGCGGTGCTCTTCACGCATCAGAAATGCAAATTCGAGGTTGGACGAGGATGGCTTGTGTGCCGTGGAATATCGGAGGAGCTCGATTTAGTTGGAGGGGAGGAAAATTCACGGGTGGATTGTCATCTAATCATGTAATTCATTCAACCATACCATGTTTTTGTCAATTCTTAACCTAAATTACCATTTTTTATAGTTTAAAACAACCTAAATTTGTAATATTTATAAAATTTGGAATAACCCAATCTCTAACTAAATTCACATCTCCCTCAACCAAGATGAGTGAATAATTAAAATGAATCCCTTTTCAAAAACTCAAAAATTCCTAATCCAACCAAAAATTGAAAAAAATAGAACTCCTCCCTTTCTACAATGTATCCATCCACATGAAATCCAAATTTCCAACCCTCAAAGGCCATATCACATGATACTAATTAAATAATTTTCCTTGGAAATGGCCATAACAAGATGAAATGCATGCACAAGCGTGAATAGAAAAAATGCATAAAAAATCAGTAACTTGGTTTCTCAAAATTTTATCACAATCATATGTCCATGAACATAATCAAAATTTCATCACAAGTGTATGTAGCTATACATTGCCTCTTAGTTAAGCACCCTTGACTAAATGCCAAAACACATTAACAAAGTGCCTCTCGGGCCTCCCCTATCCACACCCTCGATCAATCTACTCAATGCTCAGGGACCATCGATTCAACTCAAAGACTTCATATAGAAAATCACTATGTTTTTTATTTAATTTTCTGAACTTGCCATACAATGTAGAGATCGATTTTGCAGAGAGAAATTGTCTCTGTTTTGAGAAGTTGGCATTGTTGTTATTGTCATTCTAGTCACAATCTCTACTTGATTATACAACATCGTAATCATTGATAGTCATCTCAAGTACATATGTAATCATATTGGAAAGACAAACTCATACATATCCATTTCATTCCATGCCACTTTGTCCTCCCCTCCAACCACAAGGCGTAATATGTTGAAATCAATAAATTTAATGTTAGCTTATGAAGTTGATGGAAATATTGTTTTCTGCAAGGGACGTAAAGGCCAAAACATGTCAAAATAACACTCCTAAATTCTAAGAAGTTTAAACCCAAGTTTGCATGGAAAAGTCACTAATGAGGGTTAAGAAGTGCCTTAAATTCTAGAAATAAGTTGAACGAAACTTACTTTTTAATTGTTAAATGTTTAATTTTAAGTTTTAAATGTAAGTGAATGCCATTAAATTGCTTAATTGAGTTTGATTTAATACATTTTCAATTTTGAAGAGACGTCATTATATACTATGCATATGTTTCTAATGATTTTCGTATTGATGTTTTTATTGCAATTGTGGCTATGGACACAAATGCCAAGATACTGAGTGAGCTTGCTCGTTTGAGGGGCATTAGTGCAGCTTTTAGTGGTGGTGACAGGAGTTGCCACTCACTTGCATCAACCTTGGATGCAATTATTGACACCACTTCAGAGTCTAGCAATGTACTATATGATATTACATCATATAGAGAAAGAAAAAGACAAGAATATGTTGATGGGCTAGATTACAATGCAATACAAAAGTTGAAAATATCCAAAGAGCTCATATTTGCATTGTTTAGGGACCCTCGGATGAGTGAAATCTCAAATGCAAACAGGGCTCATATGTCCATTGAGTGGTGCATGTTTCAACCATTTGCTGATAACTGGATGGACATATGGTACATGGTTTTTAATATGCCACCACATAACAACAGGGAAATTCCATTGTATTTCCTTCGAAAGATATACGCAAAGTTCGTGTTACATAAACACGTAAACTATTTTGACATCTTGCAGTTTCAGGGGATCGGTGGGGGGATGCCCCAAAACTGACCCAATGTGAGGCTTCGAGACCAGGATCGCCCTATCCCTGCACCTCGCAGGAAGTTTCCTGGGCTAGATGTGACACCTGCACATCATGTTATTCCACAGACACGTGATGCATTTTTTAGTTTGGCACAGGCGGTTGTTCGCCATGGCACTATGGCTCAACATATGGGTGAGGAAGGGACATATGTCCCTAGTGTGGTACATACGCCAGGTCGTCACCATGCAGGACCATCGTCTAGTGCAGGACCGTCCACTAGTGCATGACCATCCACTAGTGTAGGACCATCAGGACATCCCCAGCCAAGTATTGAGCCTCATGAGTGCACATCATGTGGTCGTCCCTACTATGGTCTTTCCTGAGATGTTGCCTTCAGTGGGTTTTTGACTGAGGTATGTAGATGGTTAATTGTAATAAATTCTTCATTTATTTTCGTCTTTGTACACATATATATAGTTTGAGCTAATATATTAATTTTGTGAACTTGCAGTTGATTCTTTATGTCGGCAGCGACGCCCCAGAGTCAGATGTTCCAGACCATACAGGGGGGCATGATGCTACCCATTTGGCAGGCCCATCTTATATAGCACCCATTTTTCGTATCTCACACCGAGGTAAACATTTTAAAATTTTAGTTTCTTAATGCTTGTTAATTTGTTAATTTCCACATACTTTACATTTTAGTTCACTAATGCTATCTACGGTCTAATATTTACAATTATTAAACTTGCAGATGGAAGATCCTTCACTGAGGCAAGCTAATGTGGAGGTAGCATGCATGGTCATACCGTCCGAGGAACATCTGGGCTCCAGGTAAACAATTAAAAATGTCATTTTTTAAGTACATGTTTGTTTGTTGAATCATGCATGTCTAACTACATGAACACTTGCTGACTATAGGCACCATCCGAGACATCTGGACCATTTCCTGTATTTGTATCTCCCGCTAGGCCATTCATGAACAAGGGTCATGTGTATGTGAGGCGGCCTACTCCTAGCAAGACTCCAGCTTCCCACGACCATGGGCTTACTCATACCGTGGTATTGTATATCCTTCGATGATATTTGTTGTTTAACTTGAAATCCAGTGCATAAATCATTTTTGTTAATGTTTGAAATGCATGTTTACTCCATCAGGAACCCGAGTTGTCTACTCAAAACCTCGCATCGATGGTTGATGCAACAATCAGTGCTACATCTACAATGGAAATTGATCACACACAGGTATGTAACTATTTCAACATGATCTTTACATAGTTTATTATTGTTGTCTATTGTTTATTCATGCATGTCTAACTATTTCAACATTTTTTTATTGTAGCTACCACCAGCAGGAGCAGTTCCTGGCCCCCCTGGTTCGACCATCCTGGATGTTCAACCAACGGCTCCATTTGCTACACAAGCAACGGAATCCCCTTTGTTAGTTGAGATCAGATGTCCTTCAGTGACCAAGTGTTTCCTGCACTTTCCATGCACAAGTTGATAATTGTTGAGCTAATGTATTAGTAAATAGTTAGTTGAATTTAACAATTGATATTTAATTTGCAGGATCCAGAGACACACACTGATCCTAGAGATGTGCCTAGAGGATCAACATCGGGAAAGAACAAGAGGAAGCTTGAGTTTTGATGTGTCTTATGGGATATATGTACATTTGGATACATGTACATGTGGCTTGGATAATTTTGGACACATGTGCTTTTGGATACTTTTGGATATATATGTGCTTTTCGATACATTCACTTTTGGATACATGTACATTGACTTCATTGTGCATGTACTTTTGGATACATGTACATTGAATTCATTGGATACATGTACTTTTGGATATATATGTACTTTTGGATACATATACTTTTGGAAACATGTACTTTTGGAGACATGTACATTAACATTGCAATTATAACTGAATGATACATTTCACTTTGTATTTGTTCTTCGGTTTCTACGTGTTCTTGTTTCAATCTATTGTGTTGATTTTTGTGGATTATCTATTACTCATGAATGCGCTATGGCAAAAGAACAAACTATTATATTTAAAGGTTTCAACGAACTCACTACATGCGTGCACTAATTGGTATCTAATTAAAATTTGTGATTTTGGATGATCATTACAAGTTAAGTCAAAGTTCTTGCTCATGTAATTTAATCAAACTAAGTGCAATACAATGTTTTTCAAGGTTTCAACGAACTCACTCATGCACACTAATTGGATAGGTCTAATTAAATTTTGTGAGTTTTGATGATTAAATTACAATTTAAGTCAATGTTCAAGTGTAGTTTAAAAAAACTAAGTGAAATACATGCTACACATTTCATTAATGCCCAATATTTGATTGTACAATTAGATTCAACACTACATATGAGTAACTACATACAAGTGCTCAAAACAACATTGGTGAAAGGAACAAACATTACCTCAGGATTCGAGAAATAAAGTGGCTTCTATTGTTGGTTGGGAAGGATATGCTTGGATATCCTTATGGCTTGGAGGTCATCTTCATGTAGATAAGTACTCTTGTTGTCATGTGTCATTAAGGTTTTTTCATGTGGTAAAACCCTTCAGGGTTAGGGTTTGTTCATGGTTTCATTGTACTTGATTTCTAAACATATAATTGTTCTAAGAAAGGTTGCTAGGTTTTCTTCCCCATGAGGGTTTCCCGGGATAAAATGTTGTGTCTCTTGTGCATTGTTATTCTTAACTAGATCCTACATGTTAAATTCTTTATGTAAATGTTTTATGGTTAAATTTTAGCATTGAACTAATGGTTATAATTGGTATAAAGCATTTATCTAGATCAAGTATTGAAAATTAAACATGCTATAAGAGGTGAGCTGTCAAGAAGGAAATTATACAAGCCTTAAAAAACATAACCCTTAGGAGAACTGAAAGTCACCGAGTGTCCCGAACGGAAAGTCACCAAGTGTTCTTGAACGACATTTGCATGTGAATTGCAGCTCGACATAGCTCAGAAACCAGACGTCGAATCGATGAACCGTCAACTCCGTTGGTATCCTAGCATGCAATTACCTCTAGGGGGCCCTCTCCCTCATCTTCTCATGGCCCGGTGGATTCATTATGCATTCATTTCGTAAACTAGGGTTTTTCTCAGTTTCATTGCATGCAATCTTGCATTGGTGGGTCAATTATGCAAAACCATCCCTCGAGCCAATGTTGGAAGTGTTCCCATGCCGACATTTCCCATACACACTTGCAAGAGCCAACGCCACGCAATCTTGCTGCTCCGTTTTCTTTCTGGCTCCCAGAAAGAAAGTCACCAAGTGTCCCTGAACGACATTTTCATGCGACTTGCAACTCGACATAACTCGGAAACCGGAGGTCGGATCGACGAACCGTCAACTCCGTTGGTCTCTTGGCTTTCGATTACCTCTAGGGGGCCCTCTCCCTCGTCTTCTCATGGCCCAGTGGTTCATTCTGCATTCATTTTGTAAACTAGGGTTTTGCTCAGTTTCATTGCATGCAATCTCACATTGGTGGGTCAACTCTGTAAAACCCTCCCCAGAGCCAGTGTTGGAAGTGTTCCCACGTCGGCATTTCCCATACACACTTGCAAGAGCCAATCGCACGCAATCTTGCTGCTCCGTTTGATTTTTGGCTCCCGGACCGAAAGTCACCAAGTGTCCCTGAACGACATTTTCATGCGACTTGCAACTCAACATAACTTGGAAACCGAAGGTCGAATCGACGAACCATCGACTCCGTTGGTCTCCTGGCATGAAATTACATCTAGGGGGACCTCTCCCTCATCTTCTCATGGCCCAGTGGCTTCATTGTGCATTCATTTCGTAAACTAGGGTTTTGCTCGGTTTCATTGCATGCAATCTCGCATTGGTGGGTCAACTCTGCAAAACCCTCCCCCAAGCCAGTGTTGGAATTGTTCCCACATCAGCATTGCCCATACACACTTGTAGGAGCCAACGTCACGCAATCTTGCTGCTTCGTTTTCTTTTTGGCTCCCGGAACGAAAGTCACCAAGTGTCCCTAAACGACATTTTCATGCGACTTGCAACTCAACATAACTCGAAAACCGGAGGTCGGATCGATGAACCGTCGACTCCGTTGGTCTCCTGGCGTGCAATTATCTAAAGGGGGGCTCTCCCTCATCTTCTAATGGCCCATTGGCTTCATTGTGCATTCATTCCGTAAACTAGGGTTTTGCTCGGTTTCATTGCATGCAATCTCGCATTGGTGGGTCAACTATACAAAACCCTCCCCCGAGCCAGTGTTGTAAGTGTTCCCATGTCGACATTTCCCATACACACTTCTAGGAGCCAACGGCATGCAATCTTGCTGCTCCGTTTGCTTTTTGGCTCCCAGACCGAAAGTCACCAAGTGTCCCTGAATGACATTTTCATGTGACTTACAACTCAACATAACTCAGAAACAGGAGGTCGGATCGACGAATCATCGACTCCATTGGTCTCCTGGCATGCAATTACCTCTAGGGGGCCTCTCGCTCGTCTTCTCATGGCCCAGTGGCTTCATTGTGCATTCATTTCGTAAACTAGGGTTTTGTTCAGTTTCATTGCATTCAATCTCGCATTGGTCGATCAACTCTGCAAAACCCTCCCCCGAGCCAATGTTAGCAGTGTTCCCACGTCAGAATTTCCCACACACACTTGTAGGAGCCATTGGCACGTAATCGTGCTGCTCTGTTTGCTTTTTGGCTACTGGGCCGAAAGTCACCAAGTGTCCCTGAATGATATTTTCATGCGACTTGCAACTCGACATAACTCAGAAACCGGAGGTCGGACCGACAAACCGTCAACTCTGTTGGTCTCCTAGCATGCTATTACCTCTAGGGGGCCCTCTCCCTTGTCTTCTCATGGCGCAGCGTCTTCATTGTGCATTCATTTCATAAACTAGGGTTTTTGCTTTTTTTCAAATATTGGATCCACTGCAGCAAAAGAAATGCATCCTCCTTTGTCAAAGCATGGGAAACAACAGCAAGATTGGCATTCAGAGGAAATAGCTTTGGAATATCTACTACATCAAGGTGTCTTCGAAAAAATGAAACTAAATCATTAACTGAATACATCAAAGCTCCTGCACAAGATGGTAGTGTAAGGTAACCTTCAGAAAGGGTTGAAAAGCCCATGGTAGTCCAGGGATTCCTCGTGGATGTAGGCTAGAGAAACTTCAAAGAGCCTTGTACCCTAATGATTTTCCCACCTTCATCTACTAGGAGATTATTCTTGCAAAGACTAGTAAGCTCTTCGGGTTATGGCAGCATTTGATACTATAGCCAAATCTATGTTGTTGGAAGAACTTACATATTTCAACAAAGGAGGATTTTGCATGTGACTTGAAAATCCCTTCCAATTTTCAGCAATAAAACAAAGAAGTTCAACGTACAGATTTTCAGGCAAGCTTGTCAACCAATTAGACAACCGAATACAGGGAGATAACCACGCCCAAAAAACTCAAGCTATCATAAAACTCTTGTTTATCAAGATAAGGATGGACTATGTGTACATTACGAGAATATAGATGAATGAAGTCACTTTGATGAACTTGTCCTCTCGCTTTGAGGCTGCCAATATGATCTCAACTTATGAGAAGCTTCCACGTAGCAATAATTTATACTCTATATAAACTGAATATTATTACTTGTTTTAAAATTTGTTTCCCTCCCTTATGCTCGTTTTGTAGATCTGTGCTGGCCATTGTTTGGCTATTTTCCGTTAGATTGTGTGAAAAAATACAGCATTTATTGTCCTCAACGTAGCTCATTTTACCTCTTCCTAGTTTAAAGGCACTCATGCTCCTCTGTTTAAAATCATGTGCTTCTCTGTTTAATCATTCATGTCACATCCAAT
Source organism: Larix kaempferi (assembly GCA_027924585.1). Taxonomy (NCBI): domain Eukaryota; kingdom Viridiplantae; phylum Streptophyta; class Pinopsida; order Pinales; family Pinaceae; genus Larix; species Larix kaempferi. The sequence goes on along the minus strand of BSBM01001009.1, from coordinate 2,870,707 downwards.
TGAATTTTAATCGGTCCAATTGAATTTTAATGGAGTCTGGGTTCCCATGCTCCCATCAAATTAGTCCCATCATTGAATGAAATGAAGCTAGCTAAGGTTTTGAATTTAAATCATTCATGTCATGTCCAATTGAATTTAAATGGAGTCAGTGAAGCTATCTAATGCAATAGTTGTCGGTTAATCTATGAAACTAGGGTTTTGCTCAGTGAGGGAGTGTGCAATTTTTGCACACGGGGTCAACTTTGCAAAATCCTCCACCAGGAACTTACGGCTAGCGTTTCCAACCAAAACCTCCCTAGAAACACTTGCAAGACTCCTCGGAACTAGGTTTTGCTGCACGGTTGGAATTCTATGCCCCCGACAGGTATCCAGCAGGTGTCCCTGAAGGCCTTTTGGATGCGAGACGGAACGAGTCATAGATTGACGACCATGGATCCGATCAACGAACCATCAACTCTGTTGGATTTAGGACATCTGGATAGTGCTAGGGTTTCCCCTCTCCTGCGGTCCCCTAGCCCAGGTGTCACCTTGCAGGTCCATATTGGAAACTAGGGTTTTGCTCAGTGAGGGAGTGTACATTTTTTGCACACGGGGGTCAACTTTGCAAAATCCTCCACCGGGAACTTACAGCTAGCATTCCCAGCTGGAACCTCCCTAGACACACTTGCAGGACTCCCCATAACTAGTTTTTGTTGCACGGTTGGAATTCTATTCCCCCGGCAGGTATCCAGCAAGTGTCCCTGAAGGCCTTTTGGATGCGAGACGGAACGAGCCATTGAATGACGACCGTGGCTCCTATCGATGAACCGTCGAATCTGTTGGATTCAGGACATCCGGATAATGCTAGGGGTGCCCCTCCCCTCCGGTTCTGTGGCCCAGGTGTCACCTCGCAGGTCCATCTTGGAAACTAGGGTTTTTCTTAGTGAGGGAGTGTGCAATTTTTGCACACGGGGATCAACTTTGTAAAATCCTCCACCGAGCACTTACGGCTAGCATTCCCAGCTGAAACCTACCTAGACACACTTGCAAGACTCCTCAGAACTAGGTTTTGCTGCACAGTTGGAATTATATGCCCCCGACAGGTATCCAGTAGGTGTCCCTAAAGGCCTTTTGGATGCGAGACGGAACGAGCCATAGAATGACGACCGTGGATCCAATTGACAAACCGTCGACTCCATTCGATTCAGAACATCTAGATAGTGCCAGGGGTTCCCCTCTCCTCCAGTATTGTGGACCAGGTGTCACCTTGCATGTAATGTCCCTTAATAGGAATTTTATTAAAATGGCAATTTTCCACTTTTTTTCCCTAGTTCGACCTTTGACTAGTTTTGATCTCTAGGTCCCAAATTTGCCCCAAATGATCCCAACTATTCTGAGAAGGTGTATGAATGATATTAGAACATAAATATGTGTTTCAGGGATGCCTTTGGACCTTTAAAATACTTCTGCAAATCCTCTTTCAATTATGATCAATGTAGGTAACTTTACTAGTGATTTCCCTTTGACTAGTATTGGTCTCTAGGTCTCAAATTGACTCCAAATGCCTTCAAATATTCAAGGAAGGTGTATGAATGATATTAGAACTTTAATATGATGTTTATGGATGAAATATATCCACCAAAATACCTATGCAAACTCTCTTAAGATTCTGGACGAATTATGCCATTTTTACTAATAATTTGGGGTTCAAATCCCCCTGGGGTAAGTACTGAAAATGGCTTCCCAAATGCCTCCAAACCCACTCAAATTTATGAAAAGAGGTATGTAATGTGTTAAGTATTTTATTAAAGTCTCATATGCACCATTAATGGATTATTACAACTGTTCTCACCCTCTCCCATTCAACTGCAAAAATCCCCAATTCGACCCTTGGGGAAATGACACTATTTCACCTCCCAATACAACTAAACTGAGTAAAAATGCTTCAATTTCTCAAGTACATTACATGAAACTTGTATAAGACATCCATGATAGTATATTTATCACAAATATATCAGAGAATCATCCATTCATTCGAAATCATCATCAATACATTGGCTCACAACAAGGTAGTGGGGAAATGGCATTGTTCTTCCATTAAAAATGAGATTTATACATTTCTACTTGGAATTTCGACCTGAAAATTTTTGGAGATGAAGAACAGAGTATTTAATTCATATTAAAAAATAAATGGGGCATTAAAAGCTTCCCCAAAGAGTACAATAGCTCACCAAAAATGCCCTCCCTCAAGGATCAAGAATATGCCATCAAAACTGGAAATGGTTGAAGGAGTGAGCTGCAATAGAAGAAACCATGAGCTGCCCTGTAGCTTATACCTGAAAATAAAGACTCCATTAAAGCTCAAAATGAAAGGTCTGAATGGCCTTTCCAATTTCCAACTTGGATGGGAATCTTTCACCCTCGAAATTGGCTAAGGCAAGAAACTAGTCATCCACTAGCTCTCCCTCTTCACAAATGCAATTGCAAATTCTACAAATGATCAAAATCCATTCTCATACTTCATTTCTACATTTTATAACCAACATTAGCCTTCTAAGGGTCGAAATCCTCTCTATAGATTCAATAGATTTTCATTTAGGAAATATTCCACATTTGCCACTTGTCTCCTAGTTCCAACCTTCCATCTTCTCCCAAATTCGATTTTGAGTCTCTTTGGCTTCTCCAAATCCCAAATTCGCCTTATTTGAGCCTATTTTTGGTGCTGACATGTCATAGTGGTCAGATGTCAGAGGTCGGGTCTGCAATTTGTCATAGTTGTCATAGATGCTCCATCATTGGTGTCATAGGGGCTAGGGAATCTAGCCCAAGTGTCCACAAACTTCCACTTTGACTCTTTATCTTCCATGGAGGTTACCAATCCTTCCCAATTTGAACTAAGATGCTCAATGACATGTGTTATGACTTACCAAATCACCCAAGAGTGTTCACATTCTCATTAATTCGAATTTGCAAAAGAGAGATACCATGTATTATGAAAAATCAAGCTAGTGTGGGTCCCACATCCTCCATATGTCTCCAAAACCATTTGTCACTTAGGATTTCTCTTGAATTTCTTTATTCACTCTATTTATTAAATACTTGAACCCTTCTAATGTCTAAACATCATTTATTATCCCCCTTATTCCAAATCCCAAAGCTTCCACCCCAAACCTAGGAAACTAGTAATTTTCCTCCTTGGCAATTATTTGACCCTTAACATCAATTTTACAAACTCTAATGAATATGGCTAATGTGATTAGGCCTTTGTGACCCAATTCCAAATTTGGAACATGACAAATCCTCCCTTCCCAATATTGCTTGTCCTCAAGCAATTTCAAACATGGGTGTTGAAGAACCTGCTTTCTGTATAAGTTTTTGAAGTTGCCATTGAATTGCCAAACCTTGAGTCTTTGAGTTTCCATGAAGATTCTAGAGAGGAACCACCATACTTGCTGCTGCACTACTCTGATAAAAATCACTTCATTAAGTGGGAAATCCATCTCCCATACTTCTTGTTTCCCCCAAAAAATTGAAACCAATGAGATAAAAATTATTCCAGGGTCCCATTGCTTGTATTGCACCCCAACAATGAAGAGCACTCTCCAACCCATACCATCAGATAAGATGATTCCTGGATCCCATTTTCTTGTATGCATTCTTCCAAACATCATGAGTACAAAATATATATCGTCAAAGTACATAACTACATAATGAAAATTTACATCAAGGAGGTGCTTCATCAAAGAATCATGAAAGTGCTTGTACCTCCAAGCAAGTAGACCACGATTTTCCAAGTGCATACAAGCTTCAAATGACCAATCAAATCTGCTCCAATGACATAGGTGAGGATCCCATGTCCTATAATGATGCTCCAAAAGGATGTGATATGCATCAAAATATTCAACCATGTATTCTTTCATCCAAGAAGTGAATGAAGAATCTCCACTAAAATCTGAACCAAATAATGAGCAGAAAAAACAAGGAGACTTCAAATGACTCAAAGAAGTCTCACCCATACATCCATGAACGTGAGAATCATAAAGATGTAACAAAGTATGTGGCTGCCAACAAAAATTTTCTCCCATCATAAATCTATTCATCCAAGTGTTGGATGAAGTTCCTCTAACATCAAATGAACCCAGTGTTGAGCAAGAAAAACCATGAGTCTTCAAGTGACTCAAATCCATATCATAGGTGCATCCATGTAGATGTGAATCATCATAAAGTGACAAATTATGCTGCTGCAAATGTGAATAAGAATGTGCTCTAACCATGTCATCATAAAAGTTAAATCTAGGAGTTCCATACTCCTCATGTGGCACCATCAAAAATAACCCTTTCACCCATACTTCATTGAGACTAATACTGCAAAACATGGAATTGTAGGATGTAGGAGAATGTACTAACTCACCCAAATGATCAAAAATTTCAGGAGTTTCATCATGGGAAGGATCCATGTGGGTAGTATCATGCAGCTCCTTCAAAAGTGGGAAACCTTTGTCATAGATTGGTTCCAATGTAGAGGAATCATGCTCTTCTTTAAAAATTGCATAAGCTTCATCAAGAGACAATTCAAGTTCCTCTTCCACCACATCAAGTGTTTGGATCTCTTCAAGTTCATCTTCAAACACATTAAGCACATTCGAATTCCCACATTTCTCATGATCCACCATGTCATGAGAATCCTCCAAACAATCTACCATTTGACAATCTGAAACATAGGAGGAAAAACAAGTATCTTGCAACTTTTCAAAACGTTGCTCATTTTGAATTGTGAGCTTATGAATATCCTCATTATTCTTCAAGTATGCATCATGTAACAATTCATTAAGCTCAAACAAATGGTTTCTATCAAAAAACAAAGACATGAAATTACCTTTGATGTGGCACATTGCTCTTTGAATCTTCTTTATGTCTTCAAGGAAGGATGTTTCTTCCAATGAAGTAGCTCTCCAACAATAATTTGACACCAATGCTTGAGTGTCATGGAGAATGCTGAGGGACTCTTGGATCTTATTTTCATTCATATTTAAGGACCCTTCAAGAAAATGAGGCTCTGGCAAATGAACCTCCTCATCTTCTTCAATTTTGCTTGGACCAACTTCATGAAGCTCAAGTGGTGATGGGGAAGTTGATCTTGGTTCTTCTTCAACTGCTACAAGGTCTTCATTATCATGCTTAATGAAACTTTTACTTGTAGAAACACTTTCAAAAGTGATCTCTATGTCACCAACATAGAGGTGTGAGAACCCATCAGTAGGTACTCCTTCATAGTTTAAGCATCCATCAGTAGATGCTCTTTGGTTCATGTCTAAGCTGGAAGGTGTCTCGAAATGATCTTCCATATTTTCAATAGAATCTTCTTCATGCTCTTGTGATGTCTCTTCCTTTTGCTCCTTAAAGAAAGCTGATGCATTTTGCCCCTTATTTTCCTTAGGATCAATATATTTGGAATCTCTTCTTGAATAAATCTCAAAAGCTCTCCTCAAGGAGGACATCATTTCATGCACACATATATGATACTCGCTCCAAGGGTTTTTACAAGAAGGGAATAAACCTTTCTTCACTACCTCCACATCTTCATTTTTGGGCCTATTTTCAAAAACATGTTCAGCATAGTACTCAAAAGACATGGCATTTTGTGTATTTTTGCTAAAAGCAAGATATTCTTGATATTTTTGATATTGTTGGGGCAAGGTTTTATATTTTGCTCTCCATCTTTGGAACTCACTCATAGAATTATCCTTGGTTTGTGTGACACACTCATATTCATCAAATTTAAAGTCATAAGAATAATCTTCATTTCTCTTGAAATTGTAAGAAGTGTTGCATGATGGCACCTCTTCCTCATACCATTCACATTCTGCTTCATATTGCTCATAAGCATCTGCATATTCCTCATAAGAATTGTACTCATATGATTCATCATAATAGTAAGACATGGCTTCCAATTATTCTTGAATGTATGTACCTAATACACAGGTGCAAGGACCATGCTCTGATACCACTGTAATGTCCCTTAATAGGAATTTTATTAAAATGGCAATTTTCCACTTTTTTTCCCTAGTTCAACCTTTGACTAGTTTTGATCTCTAGGTCCCAAATTTGCCCCAAATGATCCCAAATATTCTGAGAAGGTGTATGAATGATATTAGAACATAAATATGTGTTTCAGGGATGCCTTTGGACCTTTAAAATACTTCTGCAAATCCTCTTTCAATTATGATCAATGTAGGTAACTTTACTAGTGATTTCCCTTTGACTAGTATTGGTCTCTAGGTCTCAAATTGACTCCAAATGCCTTCAAATCTTCAAGGAAGGTGTATGAATGATATTAGAACTTGAATATGATGTTTATGGATGAAATATATCCACCAAAATACCTATTCAAACTCTCTTAAGATTCTGGACCAATTATGCCATTTTTACTAATAATTTGGGGTTCAAATCCCCCTGGGGTAAGTACTGAAAATGGCTTCCCAAATGCCTCCAAACCCACTCAAATTTATGAACAGAGGTATGTAATGTGTTAAGTATTTTATTAAAGTCTCATATGCACCATTAATGTATTATTACAACTGTTCTCACCCTCTCCCATTCAACTGCAAAAATCCCCAATTCGACCCTTGGGGAAATGACACTATTTCACCTCCCAATACAACTAAACTGAGTAAAAATGATTCAAGTGCTCAAGTACAGTACATGAAACTTGTATAAGACATCCATGATAGTATATTTATCACAAATATATCAGAGAATCATCCATTCATTCGAAATCATCATCAATACATTGGCTCACAACAAGGTAGTGGGGAAATGGCATTGTTCTTCCATTAAAAATGAGATTTATACATTTCTAATTGGAATTTCGACCTGAAAATTTTTGGAGATGAAGAAAAGAGTATTTAATTCATATTAAAAAATAAATGGGGCATTAAAAGCTTCCCCAAAGAGTACAATAGCTCACCAAAAATGCCCTCTCTCAAGGATCAAGAATATGCCATCAAAACTGGAAATGGTTGAAGGAGTGAGCTGCAATAGAAGAAACCATGAGCTTCCCTGTAGCTTATACCTGAAAATAAAGACTCCATTAAAGCTCAAAATGAAAGGTCTGAATGGCCTTTCCAATTTCCAACTTGGATGGGAATCTTTCACCCTCGAAATTGGCTAAGGCAAGAAACTAGTCATCCATTAGCTCTCCCTCTTCACAAATGCAATTGCAAATTCTACAAATGATCAAAATCCATTCTCATACTTCATTTCTACATTTTATAACCAACATTATCCTTCTAAGGGTCGAAATCCTCTCAATAGATTCAATAGATTTTCATTTAGGAAATATTCCACATTTGCCACTTGTCTCCTAGTTCCAACCTTCCATCTTCTCCCAAATTCGATTTTGAGTCTCTTTGGCTTCTCCAAATCCCAAATTCGCCTTCTTTGAGCCTATTTTTGGTGCTGACATGTCATAGTGATTAGATGTCAGAGTTCGGGTCTGCAATTTGTCATAGTTGTCATAGATGCTCCATCATTGGTGTCATAGGGGCTAGGGAATCTAGCCCAAGTGTCCAAAAACTTCCACTTTGACTCTTTATCTTCCATGGAGGTTACCAATCCTTCCCAATTTGACCTAAGATGCTCAATGACATGTGTTATGACTTACCAAATCACCCAAGAGTGTTCACATTCCCATTAATTCGAATTTGCAAAAGAGAGATACCATGTATTATGAAAAATCAAGCTAGTGTGGGTCCCACATCCTCCATATGTCTCCAAAACCATTTGTCACTTAGGATTTCTCTTGAATTTATTTATTCACTCTATTTATTAAATACTTGAACCCTTCTAATGTCTAAACATCATTTATTATCCCCCTTATTCCAAATCCCAAAGCTTCCACCCAAAACCTAGGAAACTAGTAATTTTCCTCCTTGGCAATTATTTGACCCTTAACATCAATTTTACAAACTCTAATGAATATGGCTAATGTGATTAGGCCCTTGTGACCCAATTCCAAATTTGGAACATGACATTGCAGGTCCATCTTGGAAACTAGGGTTTTCCTTAGTGAGGGAGTGTGCAATTTTTGCACACGGGGATCAACTTTGCAATATCCTCCACTGGGAACTTACGGCTAGCGTTCCCAGCCAAAACATCCCTAGACACACTTGCAGGATTCCCTGGAACCAAGTTTTGTTGAACGGTTAGAATTCTATGCCCCCGGCAGGTATCCAGCAGGTGTATGTAAAGGCCTTTTGGATGTGAGACGCAACAATCCATAGAATGATGACCGTGGCTCCGATCAACGAACCGTCGACTCCGTTGGATTCAGGACGTCCAGATAGTTCTAGGGGTGCCCCTCTCCTCCAATCCCGTGGCCCATGTGTCACCTTGTAGGTCCATCTTGGAAACTAGGGTTTTGCTTATTGAGGGAGTGTGCAATTTTTGCACACGGGGGTCAACTTTGCAAAATTATCCACCAGGCATTTATGGTTAGCGTTGATGAGGAGATGTTGATGAGGAACCTAGAGGTGACAATGATGATGAAGATTTTGATGATGATGATGATGATGGTGATGATTAATGTGTTGATGATGATGGTGATGGTGATGAGGATGGTGATGAAGATGATGATGAAGATGATGAGGATGAAGAAGACGATGATGATGGAGATGTTGATGAGGAAGAGGTAGATGACAATGATAATGAAGATGTTGATGATGATGATGATTATGGAGATGATGAAGATGTTGATGATGATGGTGATGGTGGTGAAGATGATGATGATGATGATGATGATGATGATGATGATGATGATGATGAAGATGATGATTATGGAGATGTTGATGATTAACCTAGAGATGACAATGATGTTGGAGGAAGTATCTAAATGGTACATAGGGTTTAGTGGTAGGGTTTGGTTGAGGATTAGGGTTAGAGTTATAGAAGGAAATTGAATTAGGTCATTTCTCTAATGTACATTTTATATTAATGGTATGGCTTGGTCTAAGGTGGTGCTCTCAAATAGCTAATTCATTATTAAATATTTAACAAGACATGAATTAAATTTAATATAAGTGTATTGTTAAATATAGTGAGCATTGAGCATGGGAAACCAAATCTATGAATATGTGTATTGTTAAATATAAATTTTGTTGGGTGAAGCCAATAACCAACATAATCAACATAATATAATCTTAGGGTTTATTGATCACATGTAAAAAATGGCATCTTCATAAACTTGACATACAAGAGAACTTTTGGCATATTTATAAACAATGTAAACATAAATTTGGCATATCAAGAACACAAAATTGACATATTCATAAACAACATACATGAAAAAATTGAGCATATATCAATATTAAATTACAAATAGTATAAATAGTTTAGTATTAAAAGTATGTAACATACCTCATCATGCGAGATCGCACTTATTATCATATAACCAATCCCTCCAGATCATCTCTTATACTGATGCCCTCTATTAGTCTCTTGTGCTCTATATCCAGTAAGAAGTAACGTACCTTCGATGTATTTCGGCTGGGCATTGTTCGTACCTGGAGGTTTGTACCAGTGATTAAGTTGGTAAAGTGATACACACTTGCACCTAGTTTGTAATCCCTGTAAGCATATCCACCCTTCTTTCTTGCATTGTTGTCCTTTGTCAAGTATTCACCTTTAACAACCATAGACCCAGTTGGGTAGTGGTTGTTTTCAACGTCAGTCATGGACATAGTGAGGGCTTGCTTTCCATCTATACAGCGTGCCAACCAGTAGTCACCACCCCATTCACTATCTTTTGAGGCAACCACTCTGTATATGTGCCCTGCATAATATGATTGTAGGTATATGATCAAAATATTTTTCGTTCGATACAAAGCCATTAATGTGCATTTGAAGACTACGTAAATAAACCAAAAAATGTTAAGGAAATGCATCATACCAGGTTGTACAAGGTTTGAGACATGATCAAAATCTGCAAAAATAGATGATTGGTATTCTTCCAATGGAGTTAACTCAACAATTGCATGTTGATCAAATGGAAGTGATATGCGATCCCATCCATCAACCCAATCCGATGATTCACATCCATCCCAGTCACCATCACAACAAGGTGGAAAAAAACAAGCGAGTTTTCTTGTCCAAATTTCAAATACTGGGTTATCAGAGCTTCGAACCAAATGAAAGCCACGAGTCTCAGGCACAGTCTTGCATTCCCATGCATGTGAACGATCTATGTCTACAACCTCCCCAAAAAATCTCTCCACATGTCTCTTTCTTGTGGATTCTACTCGCCTATTTGATTCCTCTCCCATTACTGACGTGCACCACCTGACTATAGATTGACCATTTTGAATAGTAGATCCTATAGATACTTTCAATTCCTCTCTTCATAGGGTTGTTTTGACACATTCTCCGACTCCATCATGCTCTCCTTTACCATGCCCAGTCTCAAAATAGTTCCACATATGTGGCACTTTGTAGTTTTTATGCAATGAACACAACCATTTAAATATGCGTGCATTTTTTAACTCACTAGCACATCCATCAGACCAAATCCAGTGTCGATCCATCTGTATGTTCCTTCCCTTCAAGTGATCATAGAACATGATGAAGTAATGACATACATAGTGGAAGTTGTGGCACTTATCATCACTTATGTAGAAGTGATATTCCTTCAGAATTTCTCTTTTCTCTTCAGTGCTATTTGGGCCATGCCTATATGTGATATGGACCATCAAGGAAACCTGCTTAGAGTGATAATAATGACTTTGGATCTCATTTTGAGGTTGCAGAGTGTAGTTCTCGGCAAAATCAACAACTAAAAGTATATTACCACAGGGAAATGTATCTCTGCATATTCTAAATTGTTCATCCTGCCATCGTTCCAAGTGGACATGATGAACATAATCATGTGTCTTTTCAATAAATTCCTTGAGGAAGTCACTAACTGGTACCTGGTGACACAAAATGATCTCAATGTGAGTTTTTTTGTAATCAAGGATTGAAATGTAATTGTTCAAACATAATTTTATAGATATAAATGCATACCTGAGATGTCACCAATTGTATTTTTTTGCTTTCTTTCCCTGGGACTATTTCATAGCTGATATATTTGAAACTTTTCATGTCTACAACCATTTTCCCAAATTCACTATCTCCAATCTCATGCATACATTGGCTCAATAATGACATTCCAGCACAGTTGGGGCATGTTCCATCCAAACAAGATTTTGCATAGTATGTTTGCCCCTCAGGCCTATTGCACATGATGCTATGAATGAATTCTCTTGATGAAGTCGGTTGTATTGTTAGGGAGAAATCCTGCACATGGTTAGTATGCAACATACGACGAATGTACAAAAATGTTTCATAGTAATATTCATATTCTATATGGTATCTACAACAACAAGTGTTACAAAGAGTATTTATTCTAACATACCATGTCTTACATTTCTCAAAAGATCTTTGCCCCAAGTTCAATTGTTTATGTTCATTCCTAAATTTATTGTATAGTTCTATCCGTGTTATATCAAGAAGATGCTTAGTATGTGGTTCACAATCCTTTGAATCCCCTCTCAGTTTTAGTACATCCTTTCGGTTTGAAGAAGGCCTTGTGTGATCATGCCAAAAACTCTGCACTAGTCCCTTTACTACATCAACTAGCTTCATGTCACGACGTGGCAACCGACCAATAAAGGCCCAAAAATCTGTCTGATCGGTTGTGTCAAGATGTTCTCTTCTAATAGAATACCTACGGAGGGTTTTTACATTCAAATTAACTAGTTCAAATGTAGGATTGAGAATACGAAGGACCCTAGTGTTCTTATTTGCAATTGCTTGTGACAACACACGACGAGCCACATTGTGGTCCTTTTAATGTGTGTTCTTACCAATTTTACCAAATGCATATCCTAAGCTTTTAACTATATGAGAACTTGGTTCAGAATTCTTTATCATCTTTATCCCTAAATTTTTCCTAACAACATTCATGCTCCTAGATTTTAACAATGATAAAAATAATCTACATTTATCTCCATCACATTTAGAAACAAAATATTTATCAAGTATCTATTGAGTTTGATAACCAATACTACGTTTAGATAGCGTACCTTCAATGGAATTGATGAGACTTTCATCAACTTGTATACGCTTCAGAGTTCTTCGACATGTGCTTGCTAATGGAGGTAAGGGGGTTGGAATTCTACCATGTAGCACATCATCAAGATGCTCTGGAGTTTCAGTAGTAGCTTGGTGTACTTCATTCTCATCCTGGTAGTTGGATGGTGGAAGTCCCGACATCCTCATCAATGGTCTGGATAACATTTTCTTCTTCAACAGTAGGAAACATGTCCAATGCCTCTCTAACTTCATCACTTGTATAACCACATCCAGATAACAAATTTTGTGTTTGTTCATGAGCTTCATCTTGAGATGGTAACTTATCATTTTGACTTGAAGTGGGAATTGAAACATCCCCTAATGATCACCTACGTTTTGCTTCTTGATTACTTTTATGGTGTGCTTGTTCAACAACTATTGTGGAAATTGAAGGTCCCTCTCGTCGTGGATTAATAGGATGAACCGTGGTATCCTCTACAATTGGATTTGCATTAGTTTCCAAAGAAAGCCTCTGATTCATCATGTGTATTCTTTTCTTTTCTTTCATCTTCTTCAATGACTTCTTTAGGTCTCTTCTTCCTTGCTAATTTTCTTCCTCGATTACGTGGATTCCCCATCACCACAATGATCAATTCAATATAGTTTATTTTTGTTCCTCCTCAATTACAAGCTTTCAAACCTTTAGTGCTTTCTAGAACTATAGATCCTTCAAGGTGCTTCAATCTTTCTTCTCAAATGTTCATCTTTCCCATCAAAACAATTATGAATGAGAAAATTTACCTTTAGTGCTCTTCAATAATAAGCAAATGAAAGTTAAATCATAAATTGTTTGGGCTCTTTGATTCTCTTTTACAATTGTGTATATCCACTATCACAATGAAATTTTCTTGAAGCTTGATATCGTATCTTGTGTGCTCCTCAAATATAGGAAAAAGGAATCTTTCAAAGAACTTATCTTTGGTGTTATTCAATTGGAGATTCTTCAAGCTTGCTGATTATCTTCTTCAAATATGGCCATATAACCCAACACCACACTGAGCAACCATGAAAGATGTCCTCAATGCTGCACCTGCATAACAAAAATAATGATGGAGATGGTGTA
>BSBM01001009.1:2837500-2852500 GCA_027924585.1 Larix kaempferi | reverse complement strand
GCACCCACAAAAACATATACCTTATCATTTGCCTAAAAAATAAAAAGTGTCTGTTAGGAAAAATGAAACTTGACATAGCTATGCAAATTTTCAATACATAAAAGTTATATATTTAGAAATGTGATTCAATTTCCTACATTTCATCTTTTTTACTCAATGCAAGATATTTTGCGTAAGTATCTCAAAAAATCCAAGTAAGTTGAGGGATTCCTGATTTTTCAGTTTTCTATTGCATCTAACGCGCCAAAAGTGACCCTCATTAGCTTGCATTGACCCTTATGCTAGAGATTCCTTGGGAATATTTTGATAGTTTTTCTACATCAAATAAACATAGCATGAAGATGAGAGCATGGACACAATTTCATGAACTAATCAATATGGACCCTCTCTCATGATTGCTTCTTAGGATTTTATTCAAATTGAAGAGGCTCAAGAGAGAACCTCATCCATACCATCCTTGTGTGAAATCAAAATATATTCATGGTAATAATTATTGTTTTACATTGCATACTTCATCTTGTCTAGTGCTCATATGATTTTTTTTAGATGTGAACTTCAGAATTCTTCTTGTCAAATTCATTGTTGTCTATGCATGGATATTGATGTAGGCATATGATAAAAACAAAAATGCATAGGAGAATATCAAATCTTGTGAATGAAAATAATTATTTACAATTCACCATACCTATAGAAATGATCTCCACTTGCAATGGAAACTGGTAGCTTGAATGTATCCACTAGATTCCATGACCACTGAAGATGTTTGTTAGATTCCAAGGGTGATTTTGTGTCCAATAGATCAATGATTGTAAAAAATATCAATGAGTGTGAGCCAATAAGCAACTTGTAAAAGCTTGAAACCCGCGAAAGTAATAAAACCCGTGTTTTTTGGTATAATTCTCGAGAACATAGAAATATATTTTTATTAACTAGCAACAGGCACGCGCACGCGTGCTTAAACGCGTGCGTGCAAGGGAATTTGTTCTTGGAGTCCTTCAAAGATGAAGGGCAATTTAAGTAATTGTACTTCTATTGACAAGTATAAATTAACTAAACCCTTCCCCAAAAAAATGCAAAAAACAAACATTGCCCATCCAAATTTTTACAATCTTAAATAATTGAGCACTCCTTAATATCTACATGATAAAATCGTATCTTTTCAATAAAACCAAATTTGAACACATTAATTCGACATATATGTAACATTAATTTTACAGTTCATTAAATTAACAATTATTTTGTTGTATTTTTTTGGGTTAGACCACACTTCATTGTACAAAAAACTACATAGACTACGCAATAACCATATTGCGTCATTTGCATGATCTTATGCATAGTGCAAGACGTTGTAACTAGATATAGTCTTAAAATAAAATTATAACCATGAGAAAATTACTTATTGTTAACTATGTACAATAGCAATCCAATAAGCAAAACGAGGCTATAATAAACCTACAACCAAAATATACATATAAAACCAACCAAAACCTGTTGTTTGAGCAACATCCCCCCCCCAAACTTTTGTTCATATTGGGGTCCCTCCTTTTAGTTTTTCTAGAAAGACTACCTAGAGAAGTTAATTCTCCTTCTAACTTATTTTTTGTTTTCAACTGAGGAGTCTGCTTTAAAAAATTTGAAGTTTCTTCTTCTAAGAAATTCACGAAAGTCTCCCAAAACTGCGGAAGCATTCACGAAAGTCTCCCGAAACTGCGGAAGAATTCACGAAAGTCTCCCGAAACTGCGGAAGCCATTCACGAAAGTCTCTCGAAACTGCGGAAGCCATTCCCGAAAGTCTCCCGAAACTGCGGAAGCATTCATGAAAGTCTCCCGAAACTACGGAATCCATTCATGAAAGTCTCCTGAAACTGCGGAAGCCATTCACGATTCTCTCCCGAAACCGTGGAAAGACTTAGTGTTTTTTTGGAAGAACTTAAGTTTCTCTTCCAAAATTGCGGAAGAAGCTCAAGTTTCTCTCTCGAAACTGCGGAAGCATTCACATGCCTCTCTCGAAATTGCGGAATGAAATTCAAAAAACTCTCCCACAACTGCAAAAGCAATTCACGAAACTCTCCTGCAAATATGGAAGCATTCATGAAACTCTCCCACAACTGCAGAAGCATTCACGAAACTCTCCCGAAACTGCGGAAGCACTCGACGAACTCTCTCGAAACTGCGGAAGCTTTCGTCCAATGTTGCCATAGTAATTTGTTAGTAAGCTTGAACAAAGTTATTTCATAAGTTGCGGAAGGATAGCCTGAATCTTTTCAAAACTGCGGGATGACTCGGCAAAACCGTTTGTGATAAGCTTCCAAGAAGACTGTATTTCAAAAAGATACGCCAAATACTCCCGAAACGCCGAAGCAATTCGCCATATTGTTCCGCAATTGCGGATGAAACTCGTAAGTCCTCCCTGGAACCGATAGTCACGCACAAATGACGAGATGACTTGAAATGACCGCACCGTACAAGGCATTAAAACCCCATTTTAATGACACAACCAACCTATTTAAATACCGCACGTGTCTAACCTTTTATAAGGATGGTGGGGGTTTCATTGATTTCATTGTTTTTTTATCGTTCAAAGAACGTTGTAAGGAAGACTGTGTCAGCTCACTCCAGCTCAGCGCATCCACGACCGATTCCACCTCACTCAACCACTGTCTCGTCTCCAGGTAGTCTTTTTAACTGCCATCTTTGTTTTATCTCCACATCGAATTACTTTTTGGGTCTTCCCATTCATAACGTGGCCGATAGGAACTGGTAGCATAGGTCGTTTTTTTGTTTATTACGGCTGTCGTGCCCCCTTAGGTTCCTGATTCCTACTAGCTGAAAACCGTAGCCATGACCATCCAATTTTTTCACTGACCGCATTCCCATCATTTTCCTACCCTGATTCAATCCTCATACCAACCATAGACCGTTTCGCAAGTGTTATTAATGACAGTTGTGGTCGTTTGAGATACTCAACCACTCTCCTTTTTGGCTCAGTTAATGACTGTGGAGAACAGTCCCTTGTTTCATTGTTTATTCATAGGATTTTTTCCACTCCAGGCTCCCCCACCATTGACCATTATAAGTGCTACGATGAAGGACACCCTCTCTCCAAGGGCTAGGAGGGAAGCAGTTTTTTTCCACGTCATATGCTTACCTTTTCGAAAGCATTCTAAAAGCTCCTGACTGGACATTGTCTCCCTAGAATAATCAAGTCTCAACACCTTTTTTTCCCTTTTCTGAAGTGATCTATTTTGCTTCCCCAGCATACAGCTTCATAATATGTCTATATTTCTCATTAGCATGTTAAATTTGTCCTTCTCTATGTTATACCCTCATAACATGTTGCAAATTTTTATAATGATTCACATTTGGTTGCTAGCAGGGATAAGACACGATTCCAAAAGGTGGTACAAAGAAAACTAAAGTGATGGAACCAGAGCCAGTGCAACTAAGGACTGAAACTATGTTCCAAGACACTAAGTGTACCACCGGCATTCCTCCCGAGGTCCGTTGGGGAGATGTTTACAGGATGATCAGGGACCAGGATATCCCAAGTGTATTATTGGAAGAAGAACAAATCTACCTCAACATCAGAACTTCCGGCATAGTCAGGGCTTCTACCCACCCTGAATTTTTCCCATGCTCTGAAGTGATTGGGTGGATACTGGAACATGCCAACCCAGAGACAAGAGTGTTGCATGACAGCAAGGGAGAGCCTTTCGCTTCATTCCATCCAGTGTATATTGCTGTAGCCTACAAATTTTCACATCCCCAACAAGCTCTAAGTGATGAATGGTTGGGCAAGATGAACAATATTGAGATGGCCAAAAAATTATTGGTCACAGGCAATCACTTGAGAAAGAGAGGTAATGATGAATATGATGTTCAGAACCTAAGACCTCCTTTTAGGTTAATCGCCCTGATGTTATGCAGAATTTTCAACATGCCCGATGGCACTGTATATAGGATACAGTGGGCCCCCATCATCCACTTCGTAGCATTCAAAGGGACTGTGTTTGACTGGGCTACTATCCTTTCGGACATTTTGGCATCCACAGTGGCTACTGCAAGAGAAGGTATGGCCTTAAAAAAGTCAAAATTTTACATGTCTTCCTATCTCATTGACTGTATTTTGGCCAAACTATCTTTCCCCAGCCTAGGTTGCACATGGGATAAAGCCAACACCCCGGTCTACACTGCTTATAAAATAATGTGGGCTCAAAATTACAAAGCAAGCTATAAGCTCATCTGTGAAGAATTCATCATGCCTCTATATGAGCAGATTTTCAAGGAAGAGTCCAATTGTCTATCAGAAAATGCCATGAAGGTCCTGGAAAAATATGGAGATTTTTATTTCTCAGATCAGGGAACCTACATCAATATGTTTGGAGGTACCAAAGTGCCATACATTTTGCCAAAATACACTACTGATTATGTAGTCCTCAAGGAAGTAGTCAGACAAATTTTCCTTGATGGAATAGGAGGGGTGCTTAACAAGCAACATAAGGCTTCTTTCCCTCCTTTTCCCTTCTGCATGTTAAAGTTTCTGAATTTACTTCAATCTGATCTAGGATGTTAACTGAGAGAACAACATGTACATCATATCTACAACATATCAATCATGGAGACAATAATGCAAGCACACAAGAGACACAAAGATTTACTTGGGGAAAACCATAAAGGTGAAAAAACCCAATGACTTCCTCAGAGATAGATAGAGCAATGATACAACCAACCATAAGAGACAGACACAACCTAGCAGCAGATCCTCCTCCTCCATAAGTGCACCACTCCTCCTTGAGTGCATGTGTGAGAAGTGAGTGAGTAAATAGAGTGCCTCCCACACTCTATTTATACATGACTTGACTTGCCTTTTTACCTAACTCATGTAGGCTCGAACTTAACCACATAACATAATGCTGACTGGGCCGACCCCCAATAGGGTGGTCTAATAACCCTTCGACCCACATGGCCGACCCCCAATAGGGTGGTCTAATAACCCTTTGACCCACATGACTTATACAGGGCCAACCCCAAATAAGGTGGTCTAATAACCCATCAAGTATAAGTTACGACACTTACAATATAAATGATGACACTTCCTTATAGAGGAATAATACCATCTCTATAGGAATACAATATACATATATGTGAAATACATTCCGAAGTTACATATACATCAACACTCCCTCTTAACTGGGAAGGTATTTCTCAGCACAGTTCTTCTAGCACAAGTCATCTTCTCTAGATCATCGTCACTAGATAATCGTCATCGAGTCATCATCATCGTCACTGCTGCTGCTATCTCAATCAATCTCTGAATCTACTCGTCATAGGAAGTTCTACAGAGCCAGTCCTTTTTCATACTGGATGTAGGCCCTCCACCTGCAGGTCTTCATCATCACTAGCCATACTATGGAATCCTCAGGACTTATTATGTGCGTCACAAAACCTCGAAAGAGCATCCCAGGATGTTACGGGTACACAACTCCGACCTGTAGGATCTCTCAGGGCGCTATTACATGTGACCCCACCACAAAACCTCGAAAGAGCATCTCAGGATGTTACGGGTACACAACTCCGACCTAAAATCTCCCAGGGCACAAATTACATGTGGTCCACCACAAAACCTAGCAAGAGCATCTCAGGATGTTACGGGTACACAACTCCGACCTGAAATCTCCCAGGGCACAAATTACATGTGGTCATGGCAAAACCTCGAAAGAGCATCTCAGGATGTTACGGGTACACAACTCCGACCTGAAATATCCCAGGGCCCAAATTACATGCCATAGGACAAAACCTCGCAAGAGCTTCTCAGGATGTTACGGGTACACAACTCCGACTTGAAATCTCCCAGGGCACAAATTACATGTCCTCCCAGAGCAATGTCTCGAAAGAGCATCCCAGGCTGTTACGGGTACACAACTCCGACCTATAGGATCTCCCATACATGCTCATCTACACAACCTGATCCACGGCCACAGAGTATCAACCTGATACTCACCATACATCATCCTGATGTACTCATGATCATCCTGATCATCATCACTGCAACGTCCTGCTACATGTCATCTAGAGCAACATCCTGAAGCTCATCATCCATGATCATCCTGATCATCATCACTGCAACGTCCTGATGCATGTCATCTGGAGCAACATCCTGAAGCTCATCATCCATGATCATCCTGATCATCACTGCAACGTCCTGCTGCATGATCCACCTGATCATCAATGCATCCACCTGATGCATACCAAGTATCTACCTGATACATATCATCATACATGATCCTCCTGATCATACGATGTATCCTCCTGATACATGATACATATCACCATACATGATCCACCTGATCATACAATGTATCCACCTGATACATATACAGATACATGGTCCAAGCATCCAACATGATGCATATACAAAATACATACACATGATCCAACTGATCATATCAGCATCCAACATGATGCATACATACATAAATGATCCAACTGATCATATCCAACATCCAACATGATGCATACATACATAAATGATCCAATTGATCATATCCAACATCCAACATGATGCGTACTTACATAAATGATCCAACTGATCATATCCAGCATCCAACATGATGCGTACATACATAAATGATCCAACTGATCATATCCAAGTAGAAACCAGAACATCATCCTCATGCCCATTATCCAGTGCTTACATCCACAGCCATGTGAAGGATCCTCCTTCCAACATGCTTGGAATGGCTTCAGCAAATGTGTCCATCACTTCTTCCTCGAAGTGTCCTCGATCTGAAGAACGCCAAGCCTCTCTCTCAAGTACTCGAACTTCACTCTGGCTAGTAGCTTCGTCAGCACATCTGCAATCTGCTCATCCGTCGCAACATACAGAAGCATCACAGCTCCTCTCTGCACCATATCCCTGATATAGTGATATTTGATCTCTATGTGTTTCGACCTGTCATGAAACACTGGGTTCTCGGACAGCTTCACACAACTCTGGTTATCACAGAAGATACCAGTATCCTCCAACGGGAGATCAAATAACTCAGACAGTAGCTTCCGTAGCCATACTACCTCACAACTAGTTGAATAGGCTACAACATACTCTACCTCGGCTGTACTCAATGCTACACAGGACTGCTTCCTGCTAAACCAAGAGATCACACCTGATCCCATACTGAAGCAACACCCAGATGTGCTCTTCCTATCTACAGCACTGCCAGCCCAATCTGAATCAACATAACCCTACAGGTTAAACTTTTGATTCGCCTCATACCTGAGCCCGTAATCCACTGTACCCTTCAGGTACCTCAGAACATGCTTTACAGCAACTAGGTGAACACTTCTCGGATCCGTCAGGAACTGGCTCAATGTGTTCACAGCAAAGCAAATGTCTGGTCTCGTGTTCGTCAGGTACATCAAGGACCCAATCATCTGTCGATACATAGAGACATCAATCGGATCAGATGAAGCATCACATAGAAGCTTCAGATTTGATGCCATAGGTGTGGCCATGGCCTTGCAATCCATCATCCCAAACCTCTTCGGGATCTCTACTGCATACTTCCCTTGTCTAAGGAAGATTCCATCTGCACTCTGCCACACCTCCATGCCAAAAACAAATAGTGCATCATCCCCAAGTTCTTCATCTCGAACTCGGTAGTAAGCTTCCGCTGCGTGTCGGCAATCAATCTATTTTCACCTGTAACAAACAGGTTATCTGTATACAAAAGTAGTATCACTGGATTGTCTTCCTCAACCTTGTAGTAAAGGTTGGAATCTGCTTTACTCTTGGTAAATCCCAAGCTGGATAGAAAGCTGTCTATCCTACCATATCAAGTTCTGCACACATATATGACTACACCATGGTGTCTTGAAATCCATCTGGTGCATCTTCTATTTCATCACTTTTGTATTTCTCAATGCTACCATCTGCAATATGCTTGATCTGATAGTTCCATTTGGAAGTTATAACAAACTTCCCTTCACGTCTTGGGACTACATCCCAAACATCATTCTTCATGATCGACGGATCATGGCATTCCATTTCTTCATCCCAGATCCTGGGAACTTCAATATCTTCAATAAATAAATTTGTTGCTGAAACAAATGTTGTAGTTCTTCTTTTGTAGGAGATGGCATACGATCTTTCCTACACAACAAGTTAAATTGCATGATTAGAAAACATCTTAGTTTTCAGAACAAATTCTTACACATAAAGAAATATGCCATACAGTCATGCAATTATCTTATCCAATGCTTCAATACAACATTTATCCATATTCCGTAACTTTCTAGATGCCTTCCAATCTCTACTAGAACATTGTTAAGAGTGTGCACAACTCCCAACATGTCAGCAAAGAGGTTTCATTCTAGATAAGTAGCAATGGAATGTTGTACAGTGCCATAGGCCACTTACCCATGCATATGAGGAGTATAATGTTCATCAATGTAATTATTCTAATATGCATAATACACAACCTAATTCTAGGAACATCAGTATATATATTATTTGAACAATTTTATTTAAACAAACAAATATGCATGAAATGATAATTAAAAATACTTATCTTTGTTTGTTCATTGGGTGGACTCCCTCTGAGTCTTCGCTTCCTTGCAGGAGCTGCTGGAGTCCTAATCTGAAGTAGCTTCTTCTACACCTTTCTGCTGTGGGATGTAGAGAGATGGTCAACTCCCTTTGAATATCTGCATCCTTGCATAAACCACTAGAGTGTACTCCCTCTTGATCTTTGCTTCCTGGATTACCTGTCCTTGAAATTATATACATTCTCGATCCTTATGTATGCTTGTTAGTATCATCATTGTGTTATCCTCTAGGTCTAATATAAAATCATACATTCATTCGTGTATTATTAAAACACAATAATCTCAAGCATGCATAGTCATGATCATTTCAAACAGAAATAGTAAGCATTATTATTCAAGGTTTATGTAGGATTCTTATGGTTAGTCAAATCATAAGAAACATAACATATCTAAACCTATAATTACTCAAACCTATGACTCTTCAGGTTAGTTGAATCATCAATCAAAATAAGAGATACAATATGCATAAAACCTGTGATTATTATACCTTCATGATTCTACTAGTTAGTCATATCATCAATTATGGTAAGAAACATAATATGCATACAACCATGATTATTCAAACCTATAACTTCATGAATAATCATTATCAACAACAGTATAAGATCCTAACACAAGGTAGGATTCTAGCTTGATGTAAGGAAAACATACCTGGATTAGCATGCTAGCTATTTATGTCTAACATACCCGCATAATGTCTTCTGGTTCTCTTCGGTGACTTGTGCTAGTAACTTGCATATCTCATAAGTTAACCATTGTAGAAACAAGTTATACATACCTCGAAAGTAGATCTTCTATGTGATCCATGACAATGGATGAATCCTTGTCTTCATGTTATCATTATCATATGTTCTTGGACCAGAACATGATTTGTCTTTCTTGGTGTACCTTTCATGTTAGTAGACAACATAAGCCTCATACAACACCATAATGCATTAGTACAATCATAAGCGTCAACACCCTAACCAATGAATATCTTCTATCATGCATTCATAATTTTGTTAAGGTGATACGACAAATCTAAAATCAAAATTGTACTAACCGTAATAACATGAAGACAAACATACCATAAACTTAATCATGGACAAATATCGAAACATACCTCGATGAGTCATACCTGTCGAGATCGCTTGTAATATTCTTATGTAAGGCCTTAGTCTCATCTCCCTCTGAAACAGGAACTTCTTCACTTATGCAGGTGACCAATCCATCTTCTTCTAGGTTTAACCCAATCCACTTGATTTGCAAGAACTGGACTTCGAGCTGGATATGGGTTTGTCAGAGAAACCCCAAAAATTCAAACTTTGAATTTCAAACTTCTGACAGGATAGAAATATGTGCCTTGATGAGCTGATCAAGCTGATATATTCAGAATTTGAAAACTGCAAAGTTTCACTCCCCAATTTTTCCTTTGAAACTTCCGGATTCACTGGATGTGCCCCTGAACTGGGGTTTGATGAAGCCCACTCTTTTTCCCAATCAAAATGTTTGATCCAAAGCTCTAAGCTTCTATTTTTCTGAGGAGCTTCCAGCCGTGGTCACAGATTTCAAAAATTCTCATTTTTACAGAAGCCCTAGTTTTCCACTTTTCTGATCAAAGTCCCGAACTAGGGTTTGATCAAGCCCGGCATTTTTCCCAACCAAAACTTCTGATCTTGGTCTCTAAATTTATATTTTGATGAGTAGCATTCATCCGTGGTCTCCGATTACAAAAATTCCAACTTTCTTCAAAGCCCTAAATTCCGGAAGCCATGAATGAAGGTACTCAAAAATAATTCTGTTTTGACAGAAATATGTACCTGATTGTTTCTGGTGTAACTCCAAACTTTTCAATACATCCCTAGGGTCTAAGAAAGTTACCTGAGATAGCCTGACCTATTATCTTTCCATCCTGACAGGTATGACCTCAATTGGATTCTCTGAGAGAGAGTTATGTCAAATGTCGCAACGTGACCTGTTTTGGGATAAAACAGAAGAGCGAACTTGTACGGCGTGCCACATGTCACTGTTTGAACTTCGGCCTCTAAAAACATTTCCTGAGATAGCTCGACCTGTTATCTTTCCATCCTGACAGGTCTGACCTCAATTGGACTCTCTGAGAGAGAGTTATGCCAAGTGTCGCAACATGACCTGTTTATGGCATAATACAGGAGAGCGAACTTGTACGGCGTGCGACGTGTCACTGGTTCAACTTCGGCCTCTGAAAACGTTTTTTGAGATAGTACAGACTGTGTACTACCTATCAATGTTTATGAAATTTCATTTGGAGCTTCCTAGCCCAAGCTATGACCTTTTTCCCAAGGTCACCTGATTTTTACTCAGATCTGGAAGAGGCAGAAACCCTATATTGTACAGATCATAAATCACAAATTACAACGAATTAGAGGTTGTCCTTTGGACACAAGGTACTTGGAGATTTAATCTTCGTCCTGTAACAATTTCAGATCCGAAAACTTTTCCAAAACGGATTTATAGTGAAAGTGCTACGATGACTGGTTTTTGCTATATCAAGCCCTAGCATCGTAAGTGCAACAAGTGTCATACATGCCATATCATGCCTTCTTTCAGGCTAGCTCTGATACCATGTAAATTTTTCTGAATTTACTTCAATCTGATCTAGGATCTTAACTGAGAGAACAACATGTACAGCATATTTACAACATATCAATCATGGAGACAATAATGCAAGCACACAAGAGACACAAAGATTTACTTGGGGAAAACCATAAAGGTGAAAAACCCCAATAACTTCCTCAGAGATAGATAGAGCAATGATACAACCAACCATAAGAGATAGACACAACCTAGCAGCAGATCCTCCTCCTCCATAAGTGCGCTACTCCTCCTTGAGTGCATGTGTGAGAAGTGAGTGAGTAAATAGAGTGCCTCCCACACTCTATTTATACATGACTTGACTTGCCTTTTTACCTAACTCATGTAGGCTCGAACTTAACCACATAACATAATGCTGACTGGGCCGACCCCCAATAGGGTGGTCTAATAACCCTTCGACCCACATGGACGACCCCCAATAGGGTGGTCTAATAACCCTTTGACCCACATGACTTATACAAGGCCAACCCCAAATAAGGTGGTCTAATAACCCATCAAGTATAAGTTACGACACTTACAATATAAATGACGACACTTCCTTATAGAGGAATAATACCATCTCTATAGGAATACAATATACATATATGTGAAATACATTCCAAAGTTACATATACATCAACACTGCATAGGAGCCTACAAATTCTTAGGGGTTGCATCAGCTGAGGAATTCATTCAAGAGATGAAAGCTTTCCACTTCGGTGAAATGATCTTCCATAGAAATGATAGGTGGAGCAAGGTTGCTGAGCATTACAAAGAAATTTATGCTCATTTTGAATATGATCATTACTATGATGCCGAGGAAGAAGTGTTCAGAGGCATCAGCAACATGACTGAGTTGCAGATTTGTCGTCAAGGTAGTAGAGCAAGCTCTAGCTCTACCCCAGCCCGAAAAGCCAGTCTACAGAAGGAGAAAGAAGCAGCTGATGCCCTAGCCTGCAAATAGAAAAGATTAAAAGAGGAAGCAAGGTTGCAACAAGAAGCAGAAGTTGCAAGGTCGCAGCCAGAAGCTGAAGAAGCAAGATTGCAGAGAGAAGCTGAGGAAGCAAGGCTGCAACAAGAAGCATAAGATGCAAGGATGCAGAAAGAAGCTGAAGATGCATAGCAGATGGAAGAAAGTGAAAATCAGCAGCAAGCTGAAGAAGAAGAAAGAAGGTGTAAGGCTGAAGAGGAACAAAAGGCGGAAGAAGAACTTAAGACCGATGAAGATGCCCAGGCAGGTGGCTCCAGCACGCAAGATATGGAAACAGACATACCTCAAGAAGGTGTTCCTGACACCCAAAATGTGGAGGCAGATACATCTCAAGCAGGTGTTCCCGGCACCCAAAATGTGGGAACAGACACGGCTCAAGTAGTCCAGACCCCACCCATAGAAGCATAAATACATGTAATAGATCTCTCAATGGTCCCTTACACTCCATCAGAAGATCATACTGTGTCCCGATGAGATGAATTTGTGTATGATAAGAAGAGGAAGGTAGTAGTCTTGAAATCGGAAGAGAGGACAAACAGACTCTTCCAAGAAGATATTGTTACCCAGTGGGAGACCATGGTGATGCAAAATACAAATAAGGCTCCCATAGCCATGGCATCCGCCGCTGTAGAAGCAGCAAAAGCAACGCAGGACAATGTGGTCAATATGGTTAGAGAATTTGAGTCAACAAAGAGGAGAGCTCGCATCTTACAACATACTGTGGCTAATGAGTAGGCTTACAGGGATCTTGTAGTGAATAAGTATAATCATCTGTCTGTTGAACACAAGGAATTGTCAGATAAGTATTTCCTTTTAGAAGAAGAAAATGAGCACCTAGTAGTCCAGATGATGGTTTTAGAAGCAAAAAATAATGATTCGGAAGCTAGAGTTTCTCATCTGCAAGCAGATAAGCAATTAATGGTTGAGCAATTAGAGCAGGCAGAGATCAGAGCAATAGATATGTCTCCCATTCATGAGCTTTCCTATGACATTCCGAGACAAATGCATGCCACACAGGAGCTGATTACTGAGGAAGTGTGCAGGCTCAAATCCATGATGGTTAGATTGAAAGAAGTCAATGCAGAGGCCAATAGGCTTAAGGGTAAATATACTCAGGTTAAAGCAAACATCCTGAGCCAGATGGAATGGAGAGAAGGGAAGGTTGATTTCCCCAAGCATCTCCCATTCAATTCTATAGATGGTTTTAAAGAAGATATAGCCCTTATGGAATTCTGCAGGAACTGTGGCCTTAAGCTAATGGCTAAGATCCAAGGAACAATGGATAAAAGTAACAGCCTTTATCAAAAATCCATGAAGTGCATGATAAGTGCAAGATAAGTTTTTCTCAGTCCCTCGATGAGTTCCCAAGCAAAGAGCAGCATTTATTAGACTTGAAGGAAGAGCTAGGCATTCAAATAGAATATGTAAAGAATATTGATGTCTTAGCCATTGATGATCTCCATCACTATATTGGGATGTCATCAATTTACAGTCATTTGCTTAAATAAATCCACCAAGCAGCAATTGCAGAAATTCAGGGTGTTGGAGCAGAACTTGGTAAAGATGTGACTTCCCAGAAGATCTTGCTCCCTTCCTCAGCAAATATGGTTATCAGGGACACTGGTATCTAGTTTAGTTACATAGCAGAGGAGGAAAAGAAAGTAGCAACAGCAGTAGTAGCCAGTCTAAGTCCTTCTCTCCCAGCAGTAGCAGCCAGTCCAAGTTCTTCTCTCCCAGCAGTAGCAGTCAGTCCAAGTCCTTCTCTCCCAGCAAAATCACCTTCCCAAGGGTGAACACGCTGATCCTACAACGTTGTTCCTTTTTTTTATTTTGGTCTCCCTATGTTTAAAGCATGGAACCATTGGACAGTTGTCCTTTTCTTTTGAGGAATTTTATGTTTTAAGAAAAGGGCCACGATTTTTTTATTAAAAGGGAAAAGTCTGTAGAGGACATGTGTAAAGAGCCAGGTGGCAGCCCAAGAGGCATTTTGTAAAGATATAAATAGAAGGTTAGGGAATAGTGCAAGAGGACTTTTGGCATGGAAATAATTTTTCTTAACTTGTACAAGCTATCTTGCACTTGTTTGAAGAAGATGAAATGTACCTAATAAGAGCCTGGAGAGGATGTCTTTTGCATGGAAATGGATATTGGATGCATGTTGGATTATTCCTGTGACTTTCATATTCTACTGTGAGATCTTTCTTTGTTGTCTTGAATTATTTCTCTATATTGAATGATCTTCTGTTTCTTGTGCAAATGAATTTTCTCCTACATGAGTAATGGAATGTATTATATGTGAATTAGAAGCTATCTTCTAATATCTCTTCCTTTCTTGTTGTAGATCTATCTTTATGATTTAATGGTTGTCTGTTGATCTTTAGATAACTCTTCCAGCACATTACTCATACTTATAATTTTGCTCCTTGTAGGGATAGTTTAGGTTTATTTTGGTTTTAAATACAGATTTGCTTCCAGTTCTGCATCTAGATTAAGTTAGTTTAGGCACTTGCATATCATTCAAAACCATAAAATCAAAATGAACGGTGGATCGGGCCATAACCGATATAATTGAAGCAAATCTCCAAACCCAGCAGTTGTCGAAACCACTAACCGAACGGATTCTTTATACCAAACAGTGAACAATCTAATCGGGATAGTCTACTGGGGAGAATCCCTTTCTGCTTGATGCTGCAATCTTCGGGGCATCAACAAAACCTTAATTCAAACAGGAGAGAGGGAAATCATCCAAGCTTGAGAGATGTAAGAATGATGGGCATTAACAGCCTAAGAAAAAGTAATACATAGCTCAAAAA